>WNWU01000111.1:130937-142706 GCA_012654045.1 Ptyas mucosa | reverse complement strand
TAATCCAGGTGCAAAGGATGCCAACAACTGCTTGGATCTCCAAGACCGAGGATATGAAATGGGCCAATGGATCTCCACCGGACTTCTATTTCCCTGGACAAATCTCGGTACACCAGCTAGCCTTCCTTACATATGAGATAGTTGGTCCACAAACAACTTCTACCTGTGAGTTTGAAAAGAAAGCAAGATTTCAGAATCAATGTTGCATTTTCAGCTGTTTTACAACTCTTTTTTGTTTCCGGGTGGGCCTAAGCCAGAGCAGAGAAAGCATGTGAGTCTCTCTGGATAGTAGAGGTAGAAGGAAAATCTTCAGGAACCATCAATAACCCAGAATATAGAAGGTTTATTGTATTTTTCAGAGTATAAGACATTCCGGAGTATAAGATGCACCTTAGTTTTTGTGGAGGAAAATAAGAAAAAAAAATCTGCCTCTGCCTACCAGCATCCATTGGTATTCTTGTGGGTAGTGCCCTGTCAGTGTGTGAGAGTTGAGGGCTGTTTGGAAACAGTATTTGCTGTGTGAGCAATAAGGAAGGAGACATCAAGGATCTTGGGCATGGCTTAAGGCTCAACTGTTCTGTACTAAAGCTGCATGCTGTGCTGATCTCTGAAACTAAAACTGAAACTCCTCCCCTCTGCTTGTGTTTTGCTTGCATTTACTACTGCGTTGGAAAACCTGCTTTTGGTATTGTATATTTATTTCATGTGTTACATTATATATAAACGTATTGAATCCTGCCAAATCAGTTATTTGTGTATGCTTTCTGGATGTGATTGCTGCTGCAAACTCGGACACATCCTTGCAGCAAATAGCGAACAGCCAGGTCAGCTTCAGCACATTATTGCAGCCTGATTCAGCATAAGCAGCTGATTGGTGGGTGGATCGGCCTCCCAATCAGCTGTTCTAGGCTGCAGGGATTGCCACAGACCATCAGCACCTCCATGTCTCACGTGTTTGGCTACCTTTGATGTATAAGACACACAAATTTTCACCCTCTTTTGGGGGGGAGGAAATTGTGTCTTATACTCTGGCCTTTCCCCTGTCCCTTGCTAGGATTCCAAAGACCGAATGAGGACTCTGCCAGACCCCCTTGCAAATAGGCATGAGGCTTCCCCCCCAGAAGAGTAAGTGGCCGTCCCCTACAAGGCTTTCCTGCACTTCTGCACAGTGCAGTGAAAGAGCCCAATAGGGAAGGGAGGGGCAAAGTCCTAGAGACGCCAGCTTTTCATGACTGGTAGGGTGGGTGGGTGGGAGAGAAGGGATGGCAAGAAGAGCCCTGATTGCTGTATGCGCTCCAATGAAAGGCAGCCCCCTCCCCCGCTTGCACACATGCACAGCAAGGGAGCCCAGCCATGGGAGGGCCACCGCAGAAAGAGGCAGAGCCACCTCCTTACCGGGGGGTCTCCTTCCCCTCTTTGCTTCTAGGGATCTGGATCACTGCTCTCACCAGCAGTATCAGGGCGAGACCAGCAGAGCATGTGGATGCTTCTCCCCCACAAGCACCCCCAAAGAGAGAGGGAGAAAGACATGGATGCTTCTAGCCCCAGAGGTGAAATTGATGGGTCTGGATGGGAGGGAAGTTTTCCTAGAACTTCAGCATTGGGAGGGCCCATAAAAGCAGAAGGACCAATGGGAATTCTCCCTTCTGTTGCATCATCGGTCCCCGGGCAGAGTCTCCCTTGTCTTCCACTGGAGGAGTTCCCTCAGAGACAAGCAGAGAAAGTGATGGTGGGAGGTCCCTTCAGTCTTTGGGGGGGGGGCGCAGCTCAAGGGGGGATTCACGGCAGCCCGGAAGGAGAGTATGGACTTCTTTTTGCCCACCCCTGATCCTATCTGGAGATGGGGGCTGCAATGGATGAACAATGTGGAGGTGCAGCCGCCGGGGACTTGGGGGGTCTCTGAGTTGGCTGATTGAAGGGAGGCCCCCTCCCCCAGACAGAAGAAGAAAACAGGAGACAGCAAATAATCCAAACACAATACAAATAATTAAATCACAACCGTTTACACAAGGGAAGAAAATCCCTGTCTGGCTCATTGTTAAAGATCACATCCCAGGCAAGCTCAAGTGAAGACTAACTACAGAGAATGCAATTAACTCTACACTGTAGCAAAAAAGAAACACCATAGCTGTTGCTTGTTAGACCAATTACCAGAACAAATAGACACAGGAACTAGACAGATTTCTCAACCCTGCTTCTTTTCAGGAACAGAGAGTTAACTTCTTCCTTCCAAACAAAGGAAATTATCCCATAAATAAACACCAGAATTAAATGTTACCTAACCACTTCCCCATGGAGAACTGATGGCCCCTTCCCAGCCCCTCTCCTCCCACCTCCCATGATCTCGTCCCTTACTGGGGATCTCCTTCGCTTCCAGAGATCCAGACCAGCAGCCTCACCAGCAGTATCAGGGGGATGCTTCTGCTCCCAAAAAGAGGGAGAAAGGCAGGTGCTTCCAGCCCCCAAGGAGGAAACGGTGGGTCTCGATTGGGGGGCAGGAGTTTTCTTAGAACTTTGGGATTGGGAGGGGCCCAGAAAAACAGAAGGACCAATAAGAATTCTCCCTTCCACCACATCATCGGTTTGTGGGCAGAGTTTCCCTTATCTTCACCCATCTGAGGAGAGTTCCAGGCAGAGAGACAAGTGGAGAAAGTGGGAGCAGGGTCCCTTCAGTCTTTTGGTGGGGAGGGGACACAGATCAAGGGACAGATCATGTGTGTGAACTTCTTTTTGCCCCCGCTGGATCCTACCTGGAGTGGAGTGCCCCTCCCCTAATCACGTGGGGTCACTCTCCTACCCGCCTCTCCCAAAACCTTCTGCCTTTTGAGTCCTTCCTGGCAAAGAGGACAGGTTTTCCCCAGACCTGTGGGGTTTTCTGACCCACCACAAATAGCAGAAATACCTGTTCGGCTTCCCCCACCCCACCCCCACCCTCCTTGAAGTGGAATCCAGCATTTTGGGGGCAGGGAGGAGTCCTGCTTGCCTTTTGTAATGCAAGCCTTCCCTCTCCATTCACTCCCATTCAGGGGCTTTCTCGGGAAATGGGGAGGGGGAGATGGAGGCCCCCACAGGATCCCCTCTCATTCCTGGAGATGCTGCTGCATTTCTTCCAGGGAGGGGGAAGTAACAAGGCTGGTCTGAAACTTTGTCTTCCCCCTCCTACATACAGGTAAGGGGATACATGGGGCCAGGGTCTTCCCCTGCCCCTTGCTAGGAATCCAAGGACTGGATGAGACCCCCTTGCAAACACTAGCATGAGGATCCCCCCCAGAGAAAAGACCCCCTCCCTCACCAGGCAGCGGGGCAAAAGTCCTAAGGAGGCCAGAGATTAACCACCTTCCTTCCAAACAAAGCTGAATAGGGAAATTATCCCATCAATAAACACAAAATTAAATGTCACAAAAAACCAATTTTAGACCAAAACTCAGAAAGGGTATATAAAATCACTTTTGAATGTCAATCTTCCTAGCTAGCCAAGAAACCTTGCTAAATTTCACTCATCTTGGTTCCTTGTCATTAAAAGCTTCTTTCCGACAGCTCTGCTTCGTTATTCAATTTATTCTTCAAAGTGTTGATCATTAGTATCTGGAAGAAATCCAACAGGGGAGAATTTCCTCATGATACTAGTGAGTCCTTTGGTGCCTTCTCTCTTACACACACACACACACACACACACACACACACACACACAACCTTCCTCATAGTGCCCCTCCCAATCACGTGGGTTCAACCCTTTCGAAAATCTTTTGCCTTTTGAGCCCTTCCTGGCAAAGGGGCTGCCAGAGGGCAGATTTTACCCCATCCCATGAAAATACCTGTGTGGTTCCCCCCCCCCCCCCCACTAAACTGGAATCCAGCATTTTGGGGGCAGGGAGGAGTCCTGCTTGGCTTTTGTAATGCAAGCTTTCCCTCCCACCCACTCCCATTCAGGGGCTTTCTCAGGAAATGGGGAGGGGGGAGATGGAGACCCCCACCAGAACCCCTCCTCCTTCCTGGGGATGCTGGGTTTCTTCCAGGGAGCGGTGGAGCAACACAGCTGATCTGAAACTCTGTTTCTCCCTCCCCCCTTCATGCAGGTAAAGGGACACTTGGGGTCGGACCCCCCCCCCCCCCCGCCCCTTGCTAGGATTCGAAAGACTGTATGAGGACTTTGCAAGACCCCCTTGCAAGTCCCAGCATGTAGCTTCTCCTCCCCCCCCCCCCAAGAGGCGCCCCCCCCCCTCACTAGGCAGCGCCCATTACCTGCAAGGCTTTCCTGGACATTGCAGCAAAAGAGCCCAAGAGGGGAGGGAGGGGCAAAGTCCTAGAGAGGCCAACTTTTCAGTGACATCGTCACCCCTCTGAAAATCCCAAGGTCCAAAGTTTGAAACCCCACACACCGAACCGGTCAGAGGTTCCTGCGCATGCTCGGTTTCTTCCTGAAACTTCTTAGGCCACCTTTGGTGTTTTTCTTTCTTTGCAGACCCCAACCCCTGGGGGCTTCTGTCTGCCACGCAGAGAGAGAAGCCCCTTTGCAAAAGGGATGTGAGGAAGGAGGCCTTTTTTGCAAGTGGGGCTCAGGATGATGGGAGAGGAGGAGGAGCAGTGGTGGGATTCAGCCAGTTCGAACCGGTTCGGGAGAATCAGTAACTAAACTTTTTCGGGACTTCATGGAACCTGCTGAATAACCTTCCTCCCCGCCCCACCTCTCCCCATCTGCCACCCCCCACTTCCCCAAGGAGAGGTGATGCCCCTTCCCAGCCCCTCTCCTCCACCCCCCCCCCGCAAACTCGCTCCTTACCGGGGATCTCCTTCGCTCCAGAGATCCGGACCAGCGGCCTCGCCAGCAGTATAAGGGGAGCCCAGCAGAGCAGGTGGATGCTTCTGCCCCACAAGCACCCCCAAACAGAGAGGAGAAAGACGCAGGTGCTTCCTGCCCCCGAGGAGGAAACGTGGGTCTCAATTGGGGGGCAGGAGTTTTCTTAGAACTTCGGGATTGGGAGGGGCCTAGAAAATCGGAAGGACCAATGAGAATTCTCCCTTCTGCCACATCATCGGTTTGTGGGCAGTCTCCCTTGTCTTCACCCACCGGAGGAGAGTTGGGCGCAGAGAGAGAAGAGGAGAAAATGTGAGGGAGTCCCTTCAGTCTTTTTTTTTTTTTTTACAATAGAATAGAATTCTTTATTGACCAAATGTGATTGGACATACAAGGAATTTGTCTTGGTGCATACGCTCTCAGTGTACATAAAAGAAAAGATACCTTCATTAAGAATCATAAGGTACAACACTTAATGATAGTCATAAAATAGATAGAATAGAATAGAATTCTTTATTGGCCAAGTGTGATTGGACACACAAGGAATTTGTCTTGGTGCATACGTTCTCAGTGTACATAAAAGAAAAGGTACATTCATCAAGAATCATAAGGTACAACTTATGATTGTCATAGGGAAACAGTCAATATAAATCATAAGGATATCAGCAACAAAGTTACACTCATACAGTCATAAATGGGAGGAGATGGCTGATAGAAATGATGAGAAGATTAACAGTAATAGCAGTGCAGACTTAGTGAATAGTTTGACAGTGTTGAGGGAATTATTTGTTTAGCAGAGTGATGGCATTTGGGAAAAAGCTGTCCTTGTGTCTAGTTGTTCTGGTGTGCAGTGCTCTATAGCGTCATTTTGAGGGTAGGAGTTGAAACAGTTTATGTCTAGGATGTGAGGGGTCTGTAGATATTTTCACAGCCCTCTTTTTGACTCGTGCAGTATACAGGTCCTCAATGGAAGGCAGGTTGGTAGCCATTGTTTTTTCTGCAGTTCTAATGATCCTCTGATGTCTGTCTGTCTGACTTGTGGGGAGGGGATGCAGATCGGGGGGGGGGTCATGGCTGCCCCGGGGGAGAGTGTGGACTTCTTTTTGCCCCCTCCGGATCCTACCTGGAGTGGGAGTGTCCCTCCCCCAATCACGTGGGCTCACTGTCCTACCCACCCCTCCCGAAAGCTTCTGCCTTTTGAGCACTTCCTGGCAAAGAGATTGCCGAGGGCAGGTTTTCCCCAGAGCTGTGGGGTTTTCTAACCCACCACAAATAGCAGAAATACCTGTGTGGTTTCCCACCCACCCCCACCCCCCTTGAAGTGGAAACCAGCATTTTGGGGGCAGGGAGGAGTCTTGCTTGCCTTTTGTAATGCAAGCCTTCCCCCTCCCCCCACTCCCATTCTGGAAATGAGGAGGGGGGAGATGGAGGGCTCCCCCAGATCCCCTCCTTCCTGGGGATGATGCTGTGTTTCTTCTAGGGAGGGGGAAGCAACATGGGTGGTCTGAAACTCTTGCCATTCCCTCCCCCCCTCCCCCGCAGATGGATGCAAAGGGACGGCAGGGGAACATGGGGCCAGGGCCTTCCCCCACCCCTTGCTAGGATTCCAAAGACTGGATGAGGCCTTTGCAAGACCCCTCCCCTGAAAGTCCCAGCATGCGGGTCCCCCCCACCCCCCAGAAGAACCCCACCCACTCACTAGACAGTGCTCATGCCTTGCATAAGATCTGAGTCAACCAGGATGAATGCAGAAACAAGGAACCTTTTTCGGTCAAAGCCCTCTTATGATGTGATGGAATAATGACAGATGTCAATGTAGAGTGTGTGCGAAAAGCTTCAGGGGGAACATCTTGTAAGATGAAACAAATGCATAGGGAAAAAAATATTTTTCAAGTATTAGCACCATCTTCTTGTCTTTTTATGGTGTGTCATAACGTTAAGGTAACTTAAAATTAAGTAACTAAATTAAGTACTTGCTAAACATGCATAAAATTTTCTTTGTTGCATTAAAACTTACTAACCCACTAAAGTGTTTGGATGACCTTGGGGATGGGTGGGCATATTTCAGCTGCTGGTTGGTTGGTTGAAGCTGTTTTTTCAAATACCCTTATTAAATATTTATGTCAAACTGGAGAAAAGAAAGGAATAGATACAGAAAGGAAAATCAGATGTTACTTCCATTGTTTGAAATGGATTTTTAACCACTTTTCCATACTTTTAGATTTTGTTTTGCTCACTGTAGCTAATCTCTGTATGTCATTGTTGACTCCAAATCTGGTCGAATGTTTTCATAGAAATGGAGCCTTCAGCTTTTCTTGGTTTGCTTTTCCTTTTTCCTTTCCTTTCCCTCTTTTCATTTATGGTCTCATGATATATCCCTGCCTTAAATCCTCCAAGGGGCTTAAGCTCCTTCACATTTCTTGAGGTGAATTTCCTACTCAATCCCTATGTAAAAATAGTTTTTCCTCATCATAGTTTAGCTTTCTATTCCTTTTTCAGGATCTTCCTTTTCTTTCATCAGAAGAGACCGGAGGGGTCCCTGCCCTTTCTCCTCCCCCCTTTGCTGAGAGGCTGAATGAATAGTTTGGGAAGGGCAGCTGCATGTATTGAATTAGAGAAATAAAAAAAGAAATAAATTAAAATCATTTTCCTGACTCTGGCCTTCCTGCCTGTGTCCCATCTGCCTCCACTTCTGGCGGGAGTTCCCAACAACCGCAAGACACCAGCTGTCTTTCCCACAGAGGCTCCTGGTCCTCCTCTTCTGACCGCCCGGCTGTTTCTGACAGGATTTGGACCCTTTGGAGGCCTCCCACAATCTCTGCGGAGGCCTTCAGGGTGGCTGTTCCTGAGGGAAGCGAGTTCAAATCCTCCAGAGAGATTTTTCACTATCTCCACAAACGGTTCCTGGACAGGAACGAGAGGAAGATGGAGAAAGAAATTGAGAGGGCCCTTTCCTCCTACTCCCAAACCCATCATCCCTGCCCTCTCCCTTCCCCTCAGATGCACTCCTCTTTCCTGCCCTTTCTACAATCCTGGCACTTTTTTTTTTTTATTTATATGCCGCCCTTCTCCGGAGACTCAGGGCGGCTTACAATGCGCTAAGCAATAGTCTTCATACTTTTTGTATATTTATACAAAGTCAGCTTATTGCCCCCACAAACTGGGTCCTCAATTTACCTACCTTAGAAAGGATGGAAGGCTGAGTCAACCTTGAGCCTTGGTGAGATTCGAACCTGCAATAATTGCAGGCAGCTGATGTTAATAACAGGGCTTTAGACCACTGTACTATCCAAGGCTTACTTTGCCTCTAATCTACCAGGGGGCGCCCTTGGCCAAGAGAAGGGAACTCTCGACGCTTCCCCATTGGTCCACTGGAGGGCGAACATCATGGCCGGCTTTGTACGGGTGGCCGGGAAGGAAGTAACATCATGAACGCTTGCTACTCTAGGATGGTGCACTTGCTCTCCTTAACCCCTGGGGCTCCGCAGGAGGCGGAGAGGCTGCGGGAGAGTCTGATGGGGGGAGATCCAGATGTTCCCCGGGTGAGCTGGGGGCTCTTCCTGGGCAAAGGGAGGCGCAGGAGGGAGAGACCAGCACCCGGCCCTCCTCTGGCTCCAATCCCACATCCCATTCTCCCCAGCCGCCCTCTCCATCCTAAGAGCCTGAGTTAGGGGAGGGGAGGGTTGGCCTTGCGGAGGCCCAGAAAGTTGTTCAGTGACTGAATTCCACTTTCTAATTCTTGGTATTTTTTTTTTCTTTCCATCTCAGATACACAAAGTCGAAACCATTTGACAAATTTACAAGGCAAACATTTTTGGGGGGAAAATAAAAAGAGTGGAATCCCTTGCAGGGATCAGTCCTGCAGCACCAGAAATGTTCCCATGAAGTAAAAGGCATCTGGAGACCCACCAGAGTCCTTGGAGCCATTTGCAGTTGCTCTGCAGGACAGAGAAAGGATGGAGACACAACCTTTTGGAAAGGAGGGAAGCGGAAAAGGCCCTTCAGCTGCTCAGCCTGGGAAGGGGGGGAAGCTCTGGACAAGGACTGGGCAGGAGATCCTGGAGGAGGAAACCATCCTCCCTTCAGAAGTTCAGCCCTGGAACTTCATCCAATGCCAGGAGGCTGAGGGTCCCCGAGGATTTTGCAGCCACCTCCATGAATTTAGTAAGCAATGGCTGAGATCAGAAAAGTGCAACAAAGAGCAGATGCTGGACCTGGTGGTTCTGGAGCAGTTCCTGGCTCTTCTGCCCCCAGAGATGGAGAGCTGGGTGCGGGAATATGGAGCAGAGACCAGCTCCCAGGCGGTGGCCCTGGTGGAAGGCTTCCTCCTGAGCCAAGTGGAGGAACAGAAGGAGCAGGTCGAGTTGCAGGTAAGACTTCAAAAGAGAATAGAGAATCTGTTTGAATACTTCACCCCTCTTTCCCAAACTTCTCCGACATTCATAATATGTAGAGATGTCCCACCTATTCTTGTAGGACATTGTTCCATTGTTATCTCACTCAACCACATGGATGGATATTGGGGGCTTTGAGGTTGTGCTCTGAATATAGGAATCCACTTTACGTTGTGTGATGTACATTAATTCTGTTTCTTCCTTCCTTCCTCCTATTTGAAGTGCTGCACTGTGGAGAAAAGAGATCCTGAGGGAAAGAAGAACCCATCAAATCCCCCTCAGGAGCTATTTTTAAGGAGGACCCCTTGGAAGGATCAAAGTCAGGACACTTCAGGAGGTAATTGAAGTTCCCCTGATTACCCATCTGTCTTACCTTCGCTCTCTCTTCTCTTCTATACGATTCCTCCTCCTATTTATAGTTCTCCACACTAATTTCATCTGCAGATAATTGCCCAGTGACTCTCTTTAGGTGAGCCTCCTCCTCCTCCTAGAGAAGGAGGAGATTGAGGTCCACCTGAAGGGGCATGCTGAGGAATTGGTGGATTTTTTAGAAGACAAAATCGCTCGACTTTGTTCCCAGTTGGATGCCGGCGTGCCTGCTGGTCCAATGGAAGCCCCTGAGGCAGGTTCTTGCTCTGATATCTGGGAAGGGTTTGACCCTGTTGCTTCTGAGGAAGTGGACAGGATCCTAGGGAGTATGGTTGCAAGCACCTGTGTTTTAAACCAGAGTCCCTCCTGCCTTGGGAAAGCTTCTTGGGAGGTGACAGGTGAGTGGACTGGCGGTCATTAATGCTTCCCTACAGGAGGGGGTAGTGCCCAAGCATTTTATGGAGGCTGTGGTCCACCCTCTTCTTAGGAAGCCATCCCTGGATTCCAACCAGTCTCCAGTCTCCCTTTTTGAGGAAGGTGGTTGAGAAGGTGGTTGTGCAGCAGCTCCAGAGGTTTCTGGTTGAAGCTGATTATCTGGACCCCTAACAGTCAGGATTCAGGCCTGGATTTCGGACTGAATCAGCATTGGTCACACTTTTGTATGCTCTCTGTCGAGAGCAGGATGGGGCAGCACATCCATCCTTGCTCTACTTGACCTATCGGCAGCTTTTGATACCATCGACCATGGTATTCTCCTGGGGCAACTTCAGGGGATGAGAGTGGGAGGCCTTGTGCCATCCTGCCTCACTTCCTTCCTCTGCAGCCGCTCTCAGTCAATGTTGATAGGAGGGGAGATATCCAGCCATCGTCCATTGCTTTGCGGGGTTCCGCAGGGCTCGGTACTTTCCACTCCTGTTCAACATTTATATGAAACCGTTTTGTGAGGTCATCTGCTAGTATGGACTGAGATATCACCAATATGATGATGATACTGAGTTGTATGTCTTGGCCCGTGATGGGTTAAGCGATGCCGTGTCCTCCCTATCACGGTGCCTGGAGGCTGTTAGGGGCTGGATGGGGAGCAACAGGTTGAAACGAAACCCTGGCAAGACGGAGTGGCTCTGGGTTTGGGGTTCATTGGCCATGGGAGAATTGCCACTTCTGGTCTTGGATGGGGTTGCACTATCCCAAACAGATCCTGTGCATAATCTGTTGGTTCTCCTGGACTCACAACTCCTGCTCGAAGAGCAGGTGGCGATCGTGTGCAGGAGGGCCTTTGCACAACTACGAGTTGTGCACCAGAAACACCCTTTCCTGGACTGACAATCCCTACTCACAGTCACTCATGCCCTAAACACTTCCCGTCTTGACTATTGCAATGGGCTCTATGGAAGTGTTCTGTCCCCGTCTCACACACACACCCAAACAGTCAGCCGGGGGTTAAATAAACCTTGCAAACACCAAATTCCAGTGATAAGAGGCTTGGCAGCAACCCAGTAGCTGCTTGCCAAGAACTTTACTCAGAGAAGGAGGGGTTGTTCCTCCACCAGATAATACAGACAAGATACACACAGTCAAATAGGTTTGTCACGGCCAGTCCGTAATTAAGTCCAAGGCAGATAAGCGTTGTTTCCAAAGGAACAAAGTGACTCGCCAGAAGTTTAGCTTTGTCCGTCACAGAGTCTGAATGGCCACCACACTCCCTTTTATACGCTGTGGGGTGTGGTCCAGTGACTCAGCTTAATCTCTGGCACGCCTCCTTTTCTGCTGCATGCGCTTATCTCTCCGACGCTGGCGTGGATCCAACCAAGATTTATCCCCTTCACTGTCCGACTGCAACTGCTTGGGGATACCTGGCTCCTGGCCAATCTCTTCTCCTTTGGGAGGCAACTGAGGCATTGCCAGAGAGGAGGGTCCTGGAGAGGGAGGTCTGGCCAACTCCTCTCCTTCATGTTCGGAGCCTTCTTCCTCCGATAAGATGGGCTCGGAGGTCGGAGCCACAACAGGAAGCTCCAGTTGGTGCAAAACGCAATGGCCCACATGGCTTTGTGCATATCCCGGTGTGCACAAGTATCACCTCTGCTGCAGGAGCTGCATTGTTTGCCAATTTCCTTCCCGGTTCAATTCAAGGTGCTGGTTGTCACCTTTAAAGCCCTCATGGCTTGGGACCAGGTTATCTGAGGGACCGTCTCTTACTGGTTACATCTGCCC
>WNWU01000111.1:118977-130537 GCA_012654045.1 Ptyas mucosa | reverse complement strand
AAAAGTGATTGACACAAAAGAGAAGCCTTACAAATGTTTGGAATGTGGAACATGTTTTAGAACAAGCAGGCAATTTACTTCCCATGAAGGAATTCACACTGGGGAGAAGCTATACAAATGCAGAGTGTCTGCTAACAGATTCAGAAGACATAGTAATCTTATTTCCCCTAAAAGGATTCATGCAGGGGAAAAGCCATTCAAATGCATGGAGTGTGGAAATACCTTTGCTCACAGCAGTGTCCTAAGAGTACACGAAAGGCTCCACACAGGGGAGAAGCCATTTAAATGCATGGAGTGTGGTAAGACATTTGCTTATAGTAATGGACTTGCTATCCACAAAATGATCCACACAGGGGAAATGCCATTTAAATTTATGGAGTGTAGAAAGACCTTTACTCGAAGAGGTTATCTTATTCGCCATAAGAGCATCCACACAGGGAAAAAGCCATTTAAATGCATGGAGTGTGGAAAGACCTTTGCTCAGAGCAGTGTCCTAAGAATACACAAAATGATCCACCCAAGGGAGAAGCCATATAAATGCATGGAATGTGGAAAGACTTTTGCTGATAGAAATGGACTTACTATCCACAAAATGATCCACACAGGGAAAAGGCCGTTTAAATGCATGCAGTGTGGGAAAACCTTTCCTTGTAGCAACAAACTTACAATCCATAAAAGGAGACATACAGGAGAGAAGCCATATAAATGTATGGAATGTGGAAAGACCTTTGCTCAGAGCAGTGGACTTAATTGCCACAAAAAGCTCCACACAGGGGAAAAGCCATTTGAATGCATGGAATGTGGAAAGACCTTTGCTCAAAAAAGTCATCTTATTCGCCATAAGATGATCCACACAGGGGAAAAGCCATTTAAATGCATGGAATGTGGAAAGGCCTTTGCTCAGAAAGGTACTCTTATTTTCCATATGATGATCCACACAGGGGAGAAGCCATATAAATGCATGGAATGTGGAAAGACCTTTGCTCGAAGAGGTCATCTTATTTGCCATAAGAGGATCCACACAGGGGAGAAACCGTATAAATGCATGGACTGTGGGAAGACTTTTTCTCAAAGTGGTCATCTTATTCGCCATAAGATAATACACACAGGGTAGAAGCCGTATAAATGCATGGAATGTGGAAAGACTTTTGCTCATAGCAGTTACCTAAGAATACACAAAGGGATCCACACAAGGGAGAAACCATATAAATGCATGGGAGTATGGAAAGACTTTGCTTATAGTAGTGTACTTTCTATACACAAAAGGTGCCACACAAGTGAGAAACCATTTAAATGCATGGAATGTGGAAAGACCTTTGCTCAGAATGGTAGTCTTACTTCTCATAAAAGGATACACGCTCGGGAGAAACTATATAGCAATAGCAATTCCAGACCTCCGGCTGTACTTCGAGCACCTTCGGAAGCGGGACCGCGAGCTCCGCAGCCCATCCTGAACTGTCACCGTCGGAAAGCTCCAATTGGGGCCATAAACACCCTAGAGGGGTGGTGAAATAAAGGGTGACCACCATGGAGGTTGAGGAGAGCCGCATCTCTCTTCCCTGACTCAGAAAGCCCCCTTATCTGAAGACAAAGACCAGCGGCAGCAAAAATGGCTGCCATGAAGCTGGGGACAGTCTAAACAACTAAGACAGTGCTGAAGCGGAAAAGGTGAATGGTGTGTGATCTGGGTGAGAGAATACCTTTTGAGGAAATTTGACCCCAAGAAATCTAAGGGGGAAGTATATTTAGAACCATTTGTCGAAGCGGCAAACAGACACTTGGAAAAAATACCGGAGAATTTAAGAGGAAAAACAATTACTTTTTAAAATAAATAGAAATTTGGATTCTGAAAGTTAAAGATGTGGTATTGAAGAGGCATTTTTAAAATGCTGCAATTATAATCCCAAACTCTTTTTTTCTAATACTGCTCATTTACTGGATTTACAATTTAAAACAGTTAAATCATACTTGCTAATAACATTGCAGAGAGGCTGAGCAGACTGAAGCGAGAGTGCCATCAGCTGATGAAAGGGGAACTATATAATCATTCAAAGAGACTGAAAATATTTGCTGAACATGTATCTACTCTAAGACCACTAGAGATCTGAAAATTATATAAGAACTCCAGTTAAGAGACCCCTGAATACTACTGAATATATTAAAGTGACTTGGATAACTTCCTGGTGAATTTAAATTGATTGGATTGATTATTGATGAGACATTTAATTGCTGGTGGCTTTGAAGAAGAGATTGGACTGTCATTTGACTGGACAGTCATTTGTCTAAAATGATATAGGATCTCCTGCTTGATCAGGGGGCTGGACTAGAAGAGCTTCAAGTTTCTTTCCAGCTGGACTTCCGGTGGGATCGCGACATCGCCGGATGCTTCTTTTTGAAGCGCCAACCCAGGGCTCCGTAGAACCGCAAGAACAGCGACTATCAGCTGTCTTGCGGTTTGGAAACTTTCCTCCTGGTAAGAGGGGGGAAAGTGAGTAGACGGGTGGGGTAGAGCTCCCTAAGAGCGCAAGATTTTACCCATAATCTGGCGCTCGAAGATGAGAGCTCCCCGCTAAGCCTGTCAGTACTCCGGACCCTGGATGTCTCTGCAGAGCTAGATGTCGTGACCATCCCAGCAACCAACTTTAAATAAATATTTTTGAATCGAGCTGGCGGAGCACAAGCAGCAAGAATAAAACAGCAAGTATTTTCTTTTTTTTTAACTCCAAAGATTTACCTTCTTTAAAAGATTTTCTTTATGCAGAGAAAGTGAAAGCAAGATGGCGTGAGTTTCAATGGGGCGTGAAGAAGTGAAAGTTAAAAGCAATTATTGACAAGCCCCTGTTTGAAACGTAAAACTCTATTCTGAAAAGTGGATTAACCAAGAAAGGAAGTAATTATAATAATTGAAGCAGTAATATAAATTACAAATTGCAAAGGGTCTTTTTTTCTTTTTGATACTTTTTTTTTCTTGTCCTTTTGGAAGGGAAAGAAGAAGGGGGGCAAGATGGCTGGTCTTTTTGAAAGCAAAGAAAGCAAAGAAGGGTTAATTAACCCTCATATATGGTCTGATTTTGAGGAAGCTTTGAGCTCAATTACCTCTGCTTTATTGGAAAAAATTGATACTATATTTCAAGCTTTTCAAGCTGGAAACAATGAAATACATGGAAATACTGAGTTGCAATCTAGCAGTGGGGGATTGATTGAAGAGCTGGGAGAAGGAAAAGAACAACAACAACAGCCTACAGTATTTTTGGAGAGCAAGATGGATGCTTTGCAGAATAAGGCGCAAGAAATTTTGGGAGCTGATGAGACTTTGGCTATACGAATTCTTTGTTACAAGGTCCAACCTGCACTTAAAGAGCTGCTTTCAGAAGAAGTTATACTTTTGCAAAAATTTTATAATATGCAATCCCAAAAAATGCAAGATTATATTGGAGTTAAACAAGGCAGAGGAATCAGAGTGAAGAAAAGAGTTCGTAAAAAGGAAAAGAAGAAAGACTGGAGACAAGGAAAATAACCCTGCTTGATGAGATGATGGTCCTTAAAAAGTATTGTTTAAATGTTTAAAGATTTTGAACTTTTGGAAGAAAACATCCAACAGCTTAATGCCAGTTAACTAAGCGATGAGCAACGATGAGGAGGTAACCTACAGCAGTATTGGAATATTTTGAGAAGAATAAACAGATCACTGCAATGCTGGTGTGTGGTTGTGAAATAAGCCTAGACCTGAGTGATTTGGAATATTTTATTAAGGACTGTAATAAATGTGGACTTAATTGAAATTGCAGAAGTTTTACTGAATATAGTAAATTGGAATTTTCTGTTTGAAGGTAATAAATATAAGGCAAAAGGACTATGGGCCTAGGGCAATTGCAGTTGATCTGGTGGTTTCCCTAATACATCTGATGAACTTATTAATCTAATTTTTGGCTGGATTTGATGGATATTATTTGATATACAATTACAAAGTCACTCGGGGGGGTTATATAAAGAAGCAATTTTTATTTAGGTGGGTAGACGCAAATGAAGACATTCTACATGCTGTTGGAAGATGTGAACATAAGATTAACAACTGGTTTAATCTAGTATGAAGAATTTAAATGTTTGATATAGCTATTAAATGATGTTTTTAGTTGATTTGTTAATATGTATTGATAAATTAACAAGAGGTTTGATTACTACTTTTTAGTTAGAAATTTTTTTTAAGTGTTTTAACTATAATTGGACTTTAATGGTTTAAAAGTGGAGGACGGAAGAGTTTATATAATATTTTATTTTAAATTTGGGGCTTTTGAATGAGGTTTTTTTTTGTTTTCAATGAAAGAAGTTATAAAATATCTTGTTAAACTGTATAGATTTAATAATCTGCTAAGTATGTATTAGTTAAATTGAGTAACGATAGGTTTGATTAGGTAATATTTAATTGTTTTATTAACTGCTGCAATTATAAATGGATACTAATTCTGCTAAATTAGATGGAATAAGAAGAAAGAAGACTTGCTTTCCTTTTATTTATTTGTTTAATGATTATGATAAGTGAGAGATGGAGTTGAATTTAGGGGATTCAAGCTGTATTTTATATTTTGTATTTGCTCTGGGAAGTCGGGGGGTGGTGGGGGAGGGGGGAAATGTATGTAAAACTTTTAAAACTTTTTCAATAAAAAAAAAGTTTCTTTCCAACTCTATTCTGATTTTGATTTTGAATCCTCAATCCTTTCTGGTGCTTTTTTGCTAAGTAGGAGGTTTTAAAGCAAATATTAGCATCAGTGGAGATTAAGGTAATTATTTGCCCTCAAAGTGATGTGTAGCCGCCAATATTTAACTAGTGGAGATTTCCTAATCATTTCAAGTAACTCCCTCTGATGTGTATATCCACTAGAGCAGAGTTGCAGGCAGAAATGCAATTAGTCCTGAATCCCTTACTATTGTTTCAGCTTTTCTTCCTTTGCTTACTATTGTCTCAGTCTGCCTTTCCACCATTTCACTTTATGCAAGTAATAACTGAGAAAGAAAACCATAAGGAAAAGGGGGTTATAGTGATGCTGAATTAGAAAATGCAACTCATAGGCTCTTTCACTTAATTTTGTGGTGATCTTTCTTTGCCTTCCGTCGTGCGGATGCATATTAAGTTCCCATAGGTAGGCAGCCTGCTGGCCAACCCAGGCAGTCCCTGATTTACAATAATTTATTAAGTAAACATTTGAAGTTCCAATGGCAATAAATGATGGCTCTGACCTCCTCCCTCCCTCCCTCCCCAATTAGGCATACTCCAGGATATCAGAATGAAAACCACTCTGGTGTGCTAACATTGCAAAGGATCAATCAAGAAGGAAGATCTGTGGAAATCAATGGGGACCAAAATAAGATGAAATTAAGAACTACTTCAAAAAATTACTTCAATCCTTCCTGATGAAACACGCAGAAATGCAAATGGGAACTTTCTCTGGGATGTCCAGATACCAAAAACAATCCAGCCTGCCAACAAAGGAAAAAATGTGTAGCTCATGGTTGAAATGAGGGGTCCTTGGTGGCCTCTGAGCTTGATTGTGTTGTTGCAGACTTTTCATTAGCGAAACGAGGGAAGATCATCAGTGCACCGGCCAACCTCAGAGGGCACCGAGGATCCAACTTGCATCCACTGTGTCAAATTAATCACTGTGTCAACCAGGATAAATGCAGAAGTATGGAACCTTTTTTGGTCAAAGTCCTCTTAGGATGAGATGGAATAATGAGAGATGTCAATATAGACTGCATGCAGAAAGCTTCGGGGTGAACAATTTGCCTTTCAAGCAAGAGGCCGGAATGACCAGAAGGAAACAAATACATGGGGAAAAGATATTTTTCAAGCATTAGGGCTGTTCTTCTCTCTTTATGGTTTGCCATAACATTACGTAACTTAAAATTAACTATCAGTTATGTAGTTACTTGCTAAAGATGCATAAAATTCTCAATGGAGCCTTCAGCTTTTCTTGTTTTGCATTTGCTTTTCTTTTTCTCTTTTCATTCATGGTCTAATGATATATTCCTGCAATCAATTCCCCAAGGGCCTTAGGTTTCCTAGTCACATTTCTTGAGGTGAATTTCCTACTCAATCCCTATGTAAAAATGATTTTTCCTCATCATAGTTTAAATTCTATTCATTTTTCAGGATCTTCCTTTTCTTTCATCAAAAGAGACCAGAGGGGTCCCTGCCGTTTCTCCTCCACCCTTTGCTGAGAAGCTGAGCGAATAGTTTGAGAAGGGCAGCTGCATGTATTGAATTAGGGAAATGAAAAAGAAATAAATTAAAATCATTTTCCTGATTGTGGCCTTCCTGCCTGTGTCCATCTTCCTCCCCTTCAGGCGGGAGTCCCAACAACCGCAAGACACCAGCTGTCTTTCCCACAGAGGCTCCTGGTCCTCCTCTTCTGACCGCCCGGCTGTTTCTGACAGGATTTGGACCCTTTGGAGGCCTCCCGCAATCTCTGCGGAGCCTTCAGGGCAGCTCTTCTTGAGGGAAGTGAGTTCAAATCCTCCAGAGAGATTTTTCTCCATCTCCACAGATGACTCCTGGAAAGGAAAGAGAGGAAGATGGAGAAAGTGCCGCCTCTGAAAACCACAAAGCTTTTCTTGGGCTGGCAGGCATTGAGAGGGGCCTTTCTTCCTACTCCCAAGCCTATCATTTGTGCCCCCTCCCTTCCCCTCAAACGCACTCCTGTTTCCCGCCCTTTCTGCAATCCTGGCACTTTGCCCCTAATCCACCAGGGGGAGCCCTCCGCCAATAGAAGGGGACTCCCGGTGCTTCCCCATTGGTCCACTGGAGGGCGAACGTCACAGCCACCTTTGTAGGGGTGGCCGGGAAGGAAGTAACATTATGAAAGCATGCCGCTCTAGGACGGTGCACTCGCTCTCCTTAACCTCGGCAGAAGGCGGAGAGTCCGCCGGGGGTGTGTGTGTGTAGATTCAGACGTTTCCCTGGTGAGTTGGGGGCTCTTCCCGGGCAAAGGGAGGCAGAGGAGGGAGAGGCCCTCCTCCGGCTTCAACCCCAGTTCCCATGCTCCCCAGCCGCCCTCCATGCGAAGAGCCCAAGTGGGGGGAGGGGAGGGTCAGCCTTGCTGAAGCCCAGAAAGTTGTTCAGTGGTTCAATTCCACTTTCTAATTCTTGGTATTTATTTTTCTTTCCATCTCAGATACACAAAGTCGAAACCATTTGACAAATTTGCAGCGCAAACATTTTTGAGGGGAAAATAAAAAGAGCAGAATCCCTTGCAGGGCTCAGTCCTGCAGCACCAGAAATGTTCCCATGAAGGAAAAGGCATCTGGAGACCCACCAGAGTCCTTGGAGCCATTTGCAGTTGCTCTGCAGGACAGAGAAAGGATGGAGACACAACCTTTTGGAAAGGAGGGAAGCGGAAAAGGCCCTTCAGCTGCTCAGCCTGGGAAGGGGGGGAAGCTCTGGACAAGGACTGGGCAGGAGATCCTGGAGGAGGAAACCATCCTCCCTTCAGAAGTTCAGCCCTCAAAGTTCATCCAATGTCAGGAGGCTGAGGGTCCCCGAGGACTTTGCAGCCGACTCCATGACTTTTATAGGCGATGGCTGAGACCAGAAAAGCACACCAAAGCCCAGATCCTGGACCTGGTGGTTCTGGAGCAGCTCCTGGCTCTTCTGCCCCCAGAGATGGAGAGCTGGGTGCGGGAGTATGGAGCAGAGACCAGCTCCCAGGCGGTGGCCCTGGTGGAAGGCTTCCTCCTGAGCCAAGTGGAAGAACAGAAGGAGCAGGTCGAGTTGCAGGTAAGAATTCAAAAGAGAATAGAGAATCTGTTTGAATACCTCACCCCTCCTTCCCCAACTTCTCTGACATTCATAATCTCTGGGGATGCCCCACCTATTCTTGTAGGACATTGTTACAGTGTTTTCTCACTCAACCACACGGATGGATATTTTATGTATGTATGTATGTAGACTTCTATACCGCTTCATAGTGCTTTACAGCTCTCTCTAAGCGGTTTACAAAGTTAGTATATTGCATATTATTAGCATATAGCCCCCAACAATCTGGGTCCTCATTTTATCCACCTCGGAAGGATGGAAGGATGAGTGAACCCTGAGCCGGTGAGATTTGATCTGCTGAACTGCAGTCAGCTGAAGTAGCTGCAGTACTGCACTCTAACCACTGCCCTACCTCGGCTCCTATCGGATAATTGGGGGCTTTGAGGTTGTGTCCAGAATATACAAATCCACTTTACGTCATTTAATGTACATTAATTCTGCTACTTCCTTCCTTCTATTGGAAGTGCTGCACTGTGGAGGTCAGAGATCCTGAGGGAAAGAAGAACCCACCAAATCCCGCTCCGGAGCTCTTTTTCAGGAGGATCCCTTGGGAGGATCAAAGTCAGGACACCTCAGGAGGTAATTGAAGATCCCCTGATTACCCATCTGTTTTACCTTCGCTCTGTTTTCTATACGATTCCTCCTCCTATTTATACTTCTCCACACTAATTGCATCTGCAGATAATTGCCCAGCGACCGACAGCCACCGCTTTCTTGCTCATTGCTTACTTGCTTGGCTGCCATGAAATGGGGTGTGTGTGTGTGTGGAGCTATTGGAATTCTTGGGAGGGGGGAAGCGAGCTGCAGGAGAAAAGAAAGTAAAACTTTGCTGCAGTGGTTTTCTTTGAAGCTGTCTGATAACATCTCCAGATCAATGGTTGTGGCATAGCAAGAGGATGACACTGCCAGACGTTTGCTCCCACATGACCCCTGGAGAACCTGTGGATTGGATGATTTACGATGGACAGTTGGGGGGGGATGCTTTCTATATGTGATTTTCGCGCCTTTGCTTCATACCTTGCTTAATGTCAGGACTGCCTCCTTTCATTATCCAAGAAAGAAAAACCACAACTCCATTTTCATGGAGAAAGGTAACTTTTACTGGATAAGAACTGAATGCAGTCAAAGAAAAGCAAGGTCTGAAGCAAAGGCACAAAAATCACATATAGAAACCATCCCCCCCCCAACTGTCCATCATAAATCATCCAATCCACCGGTTCTCCAGGGGTCATGTGGGAGCAAACGTCTGGCAGTGTCATCCTCTAGCTATGCCACGACTGTTGACCTGGAGATGTTGGCTCTTTAAATATTTAAGGTTGCAGACCCCTGGCATAGGAAGACACATCCAGTGAGACCCAGAAGAAGCACCTCCCGGAAGGCCTTGAAAACATGGTTCTGCCAGGGGAACCTAGAGCGGGATGGAGTCCATTAAACGGCTCCTGTGAGATGCTTTCGATGGGGCAGGGCGTGGGGGTGATTTTATTATTTTAATGTATTATATAATTCTCCTTTTATTAGTTTGATTATTTTAATATGGGTTTAATATTTTGCAAGCTGCCTTGAGTTGCCATGTGCGAAGAGGCAGCATATAAATTGTCTAAAATAAATAAATAAATAAAATATTTTGTTATTTATTTTGAAATTATTTATTCCTTACAGAGAAAGGAAGAAAGAAATTTTCTGGTTTTCATGACGATGATCAAACAGTGGTTGAACCTCTAAATCAAGTAAGAAAAGGAAAAGTTATAAAGATTTGTATTCTCACCTTCAGGAAGTGAAGTGGGTATGCAGAGTTCTCTCTCCTTCTATTCCACCCCTTGTTTGGACTGGGTTATTTTTGTGTCCTTCCACAACATGGACAGCAGAATAGCAGGTTGAAGTTGCTGTCAGTCAACATAGCTTCCTCTGGTTGTCTTGTTCTGCTAGGTGCTCCTCCAAATTTGCCTTTACAAGAAGCACTTCTTTTAATGTCCTTCGAGAATTAGGAATAAACGTATCACAGTGGCAGGTACTGCTGGACCACCTTTCTTTTTGTAATTTATCAACCTCCTAAGGTACAGATTAACAGAGTTGGAAGGGACCTTGTAGGTCATCCAGTCCAACCTCCTACACCATTTCTGACAGTTGGCAGTCTTGTCTCTTCTTGAAAGCTCCCAGTGATGAAGCTCCCATGAAACTTCTGTTCCTTTGGTTGATTGCTTTCACTGTAAGAAAACGTCTCCTTATTTTCAGGTTGAATTTATCCTTGTTCAGTTTCCATCCATTATTCCTTGTCTGGCCTTCAGGTGCTTTGGAAAATTGCTTGACCCGCCTCCTCTCTGCCCCTCAAATATTGGAGCAGTGCTATCTTGTCTCTCTCGGTCCTTCTCTTCACTAGACTAGCCATACCCACTTCCTGCATCCATTCACCGTATGTTTTAGCCTCCAGTCCCCTCATCATCTCAGTTGCTCTTCCTTGCACTCTTTCTAGAGTCTCAAAATCTTTGTTACATCATGGCAACCAATACTGGATGCAAAGTTCCTAAGTGTGGTCTTACCAAGGGATTCTAAAGTGGCACTAATACTTCATGTGATCTTGATTCTATCCCTTTCTTAATGTAACCTATGATTCTACTGGGTGTTTTTTGGCAACTGTAGCACACTGCTGGCTCACGTTTAATCGATTGTCCACTGGGACTCCAAGATCCCTGTTCCACTTAATACTTTTGAGCCAGGCATCACCTATTCTATGCCAGTGCATTTGGTTTTTCTTTCCTAAATGTAGCACATTACATTTCTCACCATTGAATTTCATTTTGTTAGAAGTGCCATTGTGTCAATCCTTCTATATCTCGAGCCTATTTTGTGCAGTGTTGGTATTCCTGTCAATTTGGTCTTGCCTACAAATTTGATGAGTTACCCTTCAAGCCCTTTGTCTAATTCATTGATGATGATGAACAGATCTTGCGAATCCTCCTGTTCTGTTTTTTTCTCCATGTTCAGGAGAGTCTTGTGTGGTTCGAGGAGGTGGCTGTGTATTTCTCTGAGGAGGAATGGTCTCAGCTGGATCCTGACCAGAAAGCCCTGCATTCGGAAGTCATGCTTGAAAACTATATGAACGCGGTCTCTCTTGGTAAGAGTTTTCTTGTCCCAAATCAGAGAGTTCAAGAAGACAGATGATAGATAGTTTTTATTAAAAAATCACTGATCAGATATCATCCAATGGGAGGGAAAAGGAAAGTATCTGGCCTTCTCGTACCCCAAGGAAGGAAAGAGTCAGTTCTCTTTGCTGAGATGCTTTTGGGGCATTCCTTATCTGTATTTTTCTATTTCTATTTCAACTATTTATCTGTGGAGGCTGAGAAGAATGGGGTGTGCTTTTATGTGTCCTCTGAAGATCATGTGACAAGAATGTGTTGTCATTTGTTCTCTGAAACCTCCCAAATTGTGTGAGAACTGAACTTTCACACTCAGGACCTGGAAGAGCATTCTCCCAGTCCAATTCAAGAACAAAGGCCTCATGCAGTGTGACTTAGAGCATCCTACGATACAGGTGATCCCCGAGTTACAACAGTTCACTAAGCAACTATACCAAGTTACGATCTAGCCCTCTCCCAGTCCTGAAATAACGAATGTTACAGAACCACGGCTGTCATTCACACTTACAAATGGTAGCAGAGGCGTTGCAACAACAATCAACCTAGTTGTACCCCAGGGGTGAAATCTAAAATTTTTCCCTACCGGTCTTTGGGCATGGCTTGGTGGGGGGGG
>WNWU01000111.1:93659-115957 GCA_012654045.1 Ptyas mucosa | reverse complement strand
ATGGAGTGTGGAAAGGCCTTTGCTCAAAGAGGTCATCTTATTCGCCATAAGACGATCCATACAGGGGAGAAACCATATGAATGAATGGAGTGTGGAAAGGGCTTTGCTCAAAGAGGTCATCTTATTCGCCATAAGACGATCCATACAGGGGAGAAACCATATGAATGAATGGAGTGTGGAAAGGGCTTTGCTCAGAAATGTAGTCTTACTTCTCATAAAAGGATCCACGCTCAGGGGAAACTGCATAGCAATAGTAATTCCACTTAGACTAATATACCACTCCACAATGCTTTACAGCACTCTTTGACCAGTTTACAAAGTCAACATATGGTCTCCAGCAATCTGGGTCCTCATTTTACCCACCTCAGAAGGATGAAAGCTGAATCAACCATGACCCTGTCAGAATCAAACTTCTGGCTGTGGGCAATAAGCCTATAGTACTGCATCCTAACCACTGATCTACCTCGTCTCTATAGATTTTGATCTGTATGCATATTGTGCCTTTCGGATCCAAAGGAGACAAGGTTGAATCCCACAAAATGAAATTTAATGTGGAGAAAACTAAGCTTTTACACCTGGGCAGGAAAAGCAGATTACCTGAAACCTGGCTCGAAAATAGTAACTGTGAAGGGTCCTTGGAGTCAGAATGGATGATCAATGAAGCATGAATCACCTGTGTGTAGCAGCAGCCAAAAAAGCGAATAAAATCCTTGGTTGTACAAACAGAAGCATAGAATCAAAATTACATGAAGTATTACTACCACTTCATAAAGCCTTAGTAAGACCACACCCGGAATACCGCATCCTCTTTGGGTCATCATTTTACAAAAAAGTTATTGAAACTTTGGAAAAAGTGAGAAGAAGAACAGCTAAGCTGATTAAAGGCCGGAAGACTAAAACAAGAAACGGTTATAGGAACAGGGCATGGCTAGTCTAGTGAAGAGAAGGACCAGGGGGGACAGGATAGCAGTGTTCCAATATTTGAGGGGCTGCCACAGAGTGGGTGGGGTCCAAGGCACCTGAAGGCCAGACAAGGAATAATGGATGGAAACTTATCGAGCGATTCTATCCAGAAATAAAGAGAAATTTTCTGACAGAACAATCAACCAATGGAAGAGCTTGCCTTCGGAAGTTGTGGGCGCTTGATTGCTGGTGGTTTTCAAGAAAGGATTGGAGTGCCATTTGTCAGAAATGGAGTAGGGTTTCCTGCTTGGGCGGGGGGTTGGACTAGAAGAGCTCAAAGTTCCCTTCCAGCTTTATTCTGATTTTGATTTTGAATCCTCAATCCATTCTGGTGCTTTTTTGCTAAGTATGAGGTTTTAAAAGAAAGATGAGTATCAATGGAGATTAAAGTTATCGTTTGCCCTCAAAGTGATGTGTGGATGCCAATATTTAAGTGGTGCAGATTTCCTAATCATTTCAAGTAACTCCCTCTGATGAGTCTATCCACTAGAGCAGAGTTGCAGGCAGCAATGCAATTAGTCCTGAATCCCTTACTATTGTTTCAGCTTTTCTTCCTTTGCTTACTATTGTCACAGTCTTGCCTTTCCACCCTGCTTCACATTATGTAACACAAGTAACAACTGAGAAAGAAAACCATAAGGAAAAGGGGGTTATAGTGATGCTGAATTAGAAAATGCAATTCATAGGCTCTTTCTCTTAATTTTGTGGTGATCTTTCTTTGCCTTCCCTCGTGAGGATGCATATTAAATTCCCAAAGGTAGGCAGCCTGCTGGCCAACCCAGGCAGTCCCTGATTTACAATAATTTATTAAGTAACCATTTGAAATCCCAATGGCAATAAATGGTGGTTCTGACCGCTCTCCCTCCCTGCCTCCCAAATTAGGCATACTCCAGGATATCAGAATGAAAACCACTCTGGTGTGCTAACATTGCAAAGGATCAATCATTGGATGAAACATGCAGAAATGTGAATGGGAACTTTCTCTGGGATGTCCAGATACCAAAAATAATCCAGCCTGCCAACAAAGTAAAAAATGTGTAGCTCATGGTTGAAATGAGGGGTCCTTAGTGGCCTCTGAGCTTGATTGTGTTGTTGCAGACTTTTCATTAGCGAAACAAGGGAAGATCATCAGTGCACCAGCCAACCTCAGAGGGTACCAAGGACCCCTCAATCCAACTTGCATCCACCGTGTCAATCACTGTGTCGACCAGGATGAATGCAGAAGTATGGAACCTTTTTTGGTCAAAGTCCTCTTAGGATGAGATGGAATAATGACAGATGTCAATATAGACTGCATGCAGAAAGCTTCAGGGTGAACAATTTGCCTTTCAAGTAAGAGGTCGGAATGAACAGAAGGAAAAAAATACATGGGGAAAATACATTATTAGGGCCATGTCCTTCTCTTTTTATGGTGTGTCATAACATTAAGTAACTTAAAATTAACTATCAGTCATGTAGTTACTTGCTAAAGATGCATAAAATTCTCAATGGAGCTTTCAGCTTTCCTTGGTTTGCATTTTCATTTTCTCTTTTCATTTATGGTCTAATGATATATCCCTGCCTTCAGTTCTCCAAGGGGCTTAAGCTTCCTTCACATTTCTTGAGGTGAATTTCCTACTCAATCCCTATGTAAAAATGGTTTTTCCTCATCATAGTTTAGCTTTCTATTCCTTTTTCAGGATCTTCCTTTTCTTTCATCAGAAGAGACCGGAGGGGTCCCTGCCCTTTCTCCTCCCCCCTTTGCTGAGAGGCTGAGCGAATAGTTTGGGAAGGGCAGCTGCATGTATTGAATTAGAGAAATGAAAAAGAAATAAATTAAAATCATTTTCCTGATTGTGGCTTTCCTGCCTGTGTCCCATTGCCTCCCCTTCAGGCGGGAGTTCCCAACAACTGCAAGACACAAGCTGTCTTTCCCAGAGACCCTCCTGGTCCTCCTCTTCTGACCGCCCGGCTGTTTATTACAGGATTTGGACCAGGGGTGAAATGCTCCTAGGTCGGACTGGATTGCCCATTCCGGTAGTGAGGGCAGCGGGTGGTTCGGGAACCGGTAGCAGAAGTTCCTGCCCCCCACCATGCCCAGCTGAGCCACGTGATCATCAGAGGCTTTTTTTTAAAGCATTTTTTCTACAACCTTTTTCTGTCGGAAAAATGCTTTCAAAAGTTAAAAGAAAAAAAGCCTGTGATGATCGTGCGGCTCAGCTGGCATCAGCAAAGGCTTTTAAAAGCATTTTTTTTACAACCTCTTTGGCGGAAGAGGTTGTAGAAAAAATGCTTTCAAAAGTTTTGGGGACAAAGGTTGGCCACGCCCATTCAGTCACTTTACCCCCTCCTCCCACCAAGCCACGTCCACAGAATTTCACCCCTGATTTGGACCCTTTGGAGGCCTCCCACAATCTGCGGAGCCTTCAGGGTGGCTGTTCTTGAGGGAAGCAAGTTCAAATCCTCCAGAGAGATTTTTCTCCATCTCCACAGATGACTCCTGGAAAGGAAAGAGAGGAAGATGGAGAAAGTGCCGCCTCTGAAAACCACAAAGCTTTTCTTGGGCTGGCAGGCATTGAGAGGGCCCTTTCCTCCTAGTCTCAAGCCCATCATCCCTGCCGTCTCCCTTCCCCTCAGACGCGCTCTTTCCTGCCCTTTCTTACAAACCTGGCACTTTGCCCCTAATCCACCAGGGGGGGCCCTTGGCCAAGTGAAAGGAACTCACGGCGGTTCCCCATTGGTCCACTGGAAGGTCACGGCCGGCTTTCTACAGGAGGCCGAGAAGGAAGTGACATCATGAAAGCTTGCCGCTCTAGGACGGTGCACTCGCTCTCCTTAACCTCTGCAGGAGGCGGAGAGGCTGCTGGTGGAGATCCAGACGTTCCCCAGGGGAGTTGGGGGCTCTTCCCGGGCAAAGGGAGGCAGAGGAGGAAGAGATCTTCAACTCCAGATCCCATGCTCCCCAACTGCCCTCTCCATGCAAAGAGCTCAAGTGGGGGGAGGGGAGGGTCAGCCTTGCGGAAGCCCAAAAGGTCGCTCAGTGGCTCAATTCCACTTCCTAATTCTTGGCATTTATTTTACTTTCCATCTCAGATACACAAACTGGAAGCCATTTGAAATCCTTCCAAGCCAAAAGTTATCTCTTGGGGGGAAGAAGAAAAAGAACGGAATCACTTGGAGGGATCAGTCCTTCCGCACCAGAGATCATCTGGTGCAGGAAAAGGCATCTGGAGACCCACCAGAGTCCTTGGAGCCATTTGGAGTTGTTCTGCAGGACAGAGAAAGGATGGAGACACAACCTTTTGGAAAGGAGGGAAGCGGAAAAGGCCCTTCAGCTGCTCAGCCTGGGAAGGGGGGGAAGCTCTGGACAAGGACTGGGCAGAAGATCCTGGAGGAGAAAACTATCCTCCCTCCAGAAGTTCTGCCCTGGAACTGCATCCAATACCGGGCGGCTGAGGGTCCCCGAGGACTTTGCAACCACCTCCATGGGTTCTGCAGACAATGGCTGAGACCAGAAAAGCACACCAAAGCCCAGATGCTGGACCTGGTGGTTCTGGAGCAGTTCCTGGCTCTTCTGCCCCCAGAGATGGAGAGCTGGGTGCGGGACTATGGAGCAGAGACCAGCTCCCAGGCGGTGGCCCTGGTGGAAGGCTTCCTCCTGAGCCAGGTGGAAGAGCAGAAGGAGCAGGTCGAGTTGCAGGTAAGAGTTCAATAGAAAATAGAGAATCTTTTTTTTTTGATTTTTTATTAATCAAAAAAAAAAGAAAATAGAGAATCTGTTGGAATACCCATTTATTTATTTATTTATTTATTCATTCATTCAATTTATATACCGCCCCTCTCCGAAGACTTAGGGCAGCATATAACTTCACCCCTCCTTCCCAAACTTCTGTTACATTGATAATATGTGGCAATCTCCCACCTATTCTAGTAAGACATTGTTCCATTGTTTTCTCACTCAACCACATGGATGGATATTGGAGGCTTTGAGGTGGCATTCCGAATATAGGAATCCACTTTACGTCGTGTGATGTACATTAATTCTGCTTCTTCCTTCCTTCCTCCAACTGGAAGTGCTGCACTATGGAGATCAGAGATCCTGAGGGAAAGAAGAACCCATCAAATCCCCCCCAGGAGCTATTTTTCAGGAGGATCCCTTGGGAGGGTCAAAGTCAGGACACCTCAGGAGGTAACTGAAGATCTTCTGATTACCCAACAGTCTTACCTTCTCTCTCTCTTGTTTTGTATACAATACCTCCTCCTATTTATACTTCTCCACACTAATTGCATCTACAGATAGTTGCCCAGTGACTCTCTTTAGGTGAGCCTCCTCCTCTTGGGGAAGGAGGAGATTGAGGTCCACCTGAAGGGGCATGCTGAGGTATTTGTGGTTTTTCTGGAAGACAAAATAGCTCGACTTGGTTCCCAGTTGGATGCCAGAGTGGTTGCTGGTCCGCTAGAAGCTCTTGAGGAAGCTTCTTGCTATGTTATCTGGGAACGGTTTGACCCCGTTGCTCCTGAGGAAGTGGACAGGATCCTAGGTAGTATGGATGGGTGCAAGCACCTGTGTTTTAGACCCATGACCCACCTGGCTTCGGAAAGCTTCCCAGGAGATTACAGGTGGATGGACTCTAGCAGTGATTAATGCTTCCCTACAGGAGGGGTAGTGCCCCAGCATTTTAAGGAGGCTGTGGTCCACCCTCTTCTTAAGAAGCCATCGCTGGATTCCACCCTGTTGAATAATTTCCTATCTATCTCCAATCTTACCTTTTGGGGGGAAGGGTGTTGAGAAGGTGGTTGTGCAGCAGCTCCAGAGGTTTCCAGATGAAGCTGATTATCTGGACCCCTAACAGTCAGGATTCAGACCTGGATTTGGAACTGAATCAGCATTCGTCGCACTTTTGTGTGATCTCTGGGGAGAGCGGAATGGGGCAGCACATCCATCCTTGTTCTACTTGACCTCTTGGCAGCTTTTGATACCATCGACCATTGTATTCTCCTGGGGCAGCTTCAGGGGATGGGAGTGGGAGGCCCTGTGCTATCCTGCCTCACTTCCTTCCTCTGCAGCCATTCTCAGTCAATGTTGATAGGAGGGGAGAGATCTAGCCCTCCGTCACTGCTTTGTGGGGTTCCGCAGGGCTCGGTACTATCCGTTCCTGTAACATTTATATGAAACAGCTTTGTGAGATCATCTGCTAGCATGGACTGAGATATCACCAATATGATGATGATACTCAGATGTATGACTCAGCCCGTGGTGGGTTAAGCGATGCCATGTCCTCCCTCTCACGTTGCCAGGAGGCTGTTAGGGGCTGGATGGGGAGCAATGGGTTGAAACTAAAGCTTGGCAAGACTGAGTGGCTCTGGGTTTGGAGTTCATTGGCCAAGGGAGAATTGCCACTTCTGATCTTGGATGGGGTGGCACTACCCCAAACAAACCCTCTGCGTAATCTGTTGGTTCTCCTGGACTCACAACTCCTGCTCAAAGAGCAGGTGGCAGTCGTGTGCAGGAGGGCCTTTGCGCAACTCTGAGTTGTGCGCCAGAAACAGCCCTTCCTGGACTGACAATCCCTACTCACAGTCACTCATGCCCTAATCACTTCCGGTCTTGACTATTGCAAATTGCTCTACATGTGGCACTCCTTGAAGAGCATGTGGAAGCTCCAGTTGGTGCAAAACGCAATGGCCCACATGGCTTTGTGCAGACCCCAGTGTGCACAAGTATCACCTCTGCTGCAGGAGCTGCATTGGCTGCCAATTTCCTTCCTGGTGCAATTTAAGGTGCTGGTTGTCACCTTTAAAGCCCTCATGGCTTGGGAACAGGTTATCTGAGGGACCGTCTCTTACCACTTACATCTGCCCGACCCACCAGTGTGCGGAGGCAGGGAATGTTGCGGGTGCCATTCTCTAGGAAGACACACCTGGTGAGACCCAGAAGAAGGGCCTTCTCTGTGGCGGCTCCCTTTCTCTGGAACATCATCCCCCCAGAGATTAGAATGGCCCCCCACAGTAGTACTCTGAAGACCTGGTTCTGCCAGGGGGCCTGGGAAACCCAGAGCAGGATGAGGCCCATTAAATGGCTCCTGTGAGGTGCTTTCGCTGTGGTAGGGGATGGGGGTGATTTTATTATTTTAATGTATTATAGAATTCTTTTTTGATTTATTATTTTAATATGGGTTTATTATTTTTTTTGCTTCTTTGAGTCACCATGTGTGAATAGGCGGCATATAAATTGTCTAAAATAAATCAATAAAATAAATATTTTGTTAATTATTTATTTTGAAATTATTTATTCCTTACAGAGAAACAAAGAATGAAATTTTCTGTTTTCTATGACGATGATCAAAAAGTGGTTGAACCTCTAAATCAAGTAAGAAAGGGAAAAGTTATTAGATCTGTATTCTCACCTTCAGGAAGTGAAGTGGGTGTGCAGGGTTCTCTCTCCTTCTATTCCCTTGTTTGGACTGGGTTATTTTTGCGTCCTTCCACAACATGGAGAGCAGAATAGCAGGTGGAAGTTGCTGTCAGCTAGCATAGCTTCCTCTGGTTGTCTTGTTCTGCTAGGTGCTCCTCCAACTTTGAGTTTACAAGAAGCACTTCTTTTACCGTCTTTCAAGAATTAGGAATAAACGTATGACAGTGGCAGGAACTGCTGGACCACTTTTCTTTTTTTAATTTATCAATCTCCTAAAGTACAGATTAACAGAGTTGGGAGGGACCTTGTAGGTCATCTACTCCAACCTCACTAAACCATTTCTGACAAGTGGCAGTCTAGTCTACTATCCAGGTTGAATTTCTCCTTGTTGAATTTCCATCCATTACTCTTTGTCTGGCCTTCAGGTGCTTTGGAAAAGTGCTTGACACCCCCCCCCCTTCTCTGTGGCAACCCCTCAAATATTGGAACATTGCTATGTTGTCTCTCCTGGTCCTTCTCTTCTCTTCACTAGACTAGCCATGCACAGTTCCTGCAACCGTTCATCATAGGTTTTAGCCTCTAGTCCCCTCATTGTCTCATTTGCTCTTCCTTGCACTCTTTCTAGAGTCTGAAGATCTTTTTTACATCATGGCAACCAATACCGGATGCAAAGTTCCTAAATGTGGTCTTACCGAGGCATTCTAAAGTGGCACTAATACTTCATGTGATCTTGATTCTATCCCTCTCTTAATGCAGCCTATGATTCTGTTGGGTGTTTTTTGGCAACTGTAGCACACTGCTGGCTCACGTTTAAGCAATTGTCCACTAGGACTGCAAGATCCCTGTTCCACTTACTATTTTTGAGCCAGGCATCACCTATTCTATGGCAGTGCATTTGGTTTTTCTTTCCTAAAAGTAGCACATTACATTTTTCACCATTGAAGTTCATTTGGTTAGAAGGTGCCAATCTGTCAATCCTTCTATATCTCAAGCCTATCTTGTGGAGTGTTGGTATTCCTGTCAATTTGGTCTTGTCTGCAAATATGATGACTTCCCCTTCTATCCTCTTTCTAAATCATTGATGATGATGAACAGATCTTGCGAATCCTCTTGTTCTGTTCTTTTTTCCGTGTTCAGGGGAGTCTTGTGTCCTTCGAGGAGGTGGCTGTGTATTTCTCTGAGGAGGAATGGTCTCAGCTGGATCCTGACCAAAAAGTGCTACATTCGGAAGTCATGCTTGAAAACTATAGGAACGTGGTCTCTCTCAGTAAGTTTTCTTGTCCCAAATCAGAGAGTTCAAGAAGCCAGATGATACATAGTTTTTTTATTTAAAAAATCACTAATCAGATATCGTCTCCCAGGAGGGAAAAGGAAAGTATCTGGCCTTCTCATACTCCAAGGAAGGAAAGAGTCAGTGTCTCTTTGCTGAGATGCTTTTGGGGCATTCCTTATCTGTATTTTTCCATTTCTATTTGAACTTATCTGTGGAGGCTGAGAAGAATGGGGCATGTTTTTATTGGTCCTCTGGAGATCATGTGATAAGAATATGTTGTCATTTTTCTTCAGAAACCTCCCCAAATTGTGTGAAAACAGAACGTTTACGCTCGGGCCATGGAAGAGCATTCTCCCAATCCAATTCAAGAACGAAGGCCTCATGCAGTGTGACTCAGAGTATCCTAGGATACAGATGATCCCTGAGTTAGGACAGTTCACTAAGCGACTGTTTCAAGTTACGATCTAGCCGTCTTCCAACTACTTAAGACTCAGTCCTGAAATTACAAATGTTAAAGCATCACGGCCGTCATTCATACTTACAAATGACAGAAGAGGCGTTGCAACAACAATCATCCTAATGTACCCCCACCCCATCCTGCTTTGACTTACGTTACGAGAATGTAGCAAGCCGTCGGTTCCTTTGCCTGCTTGGGTGCATTTGCAGAAAAAAGAGGCCTAACGTAGTGAGAGATACACAAGATCAATAGTGGGAAATCTGGCACTATTGATCTTACAGAATCTCCCACTAGAGTACTTTAGGCCTCTGTTCTCTGCTCACCAAGGCCTGCATGAGATCCAGGGCAAAATGTTTTGGAAACAAAGGGGAGGCCCCTTTGTTTTCAAAGAATTTTGCCCTGGATCTCGTGCACTCCTCAGTTTATAGGGAACACAGGACCGAAGTACTGCAGTGTGAGTTCCTGCAAGATCATTAGTGTGAGATCTTGTACTTCTCGTATTGTGTGATCTCGCACCGAAGTTGTTTAGGCCTCTGTTCTCTGCAATCGGAAGCCTGTACCAGATCCAGTCAAAAAGCCCTTCCAAGCTGATGAGACTTTGGGGCAGCAAAATAGCCATTCTTGAAGCCTCCCAACCTTTCCAATCTCAGTGCAAAGAGCATTAACAAGGCTTCAGGGAAGGAACTTCGCCATAAAGTCTCATCATTGGGATCAAGGAACGGGCTGAGCGGGAGTCCTGACTGCCAGACAGACGCGGTGGAATACCTGCTCTAAGGTACACAGGGGAAGAAGGAGCTTTTTTTAAAATGGTTTCAGTTCTCAGGTCTCTGCTGAAATTAACCCAGCCCAATAAATCTTAAGTTTTCTCCTTATTCCTCCTTGGGTGTTTCCCCCGATTATTCCATGACTCAAAACAGACTTTGATTGAGATTTGCACATATATATATATAATTGTAAGGAAAGAGATATTTTCTAGATATTTTCAAAGCTTTCAGGACTCATGAATATAGAAATCCTGTCTATATCACACTACTGTAAGCGTGCAAAAATAAAACAAAGGAATTTTGGAAAAAATCAGAAGGAAATAATTTTCATTTCTCTGTTGCTTTAAAGGTACTAATGGGCAGGAGAATCAAAATTCCTGTGAACTGTTCCAAGTTATCAATGCTAAAGATGGAATGGAGAAGTTTGGAATTCAAATGGAACCAGAAACCCATGGTAGAAACCACTCAAACGATTGGAATCAGGAAAGCTCATCTTCCACCGATGGTCCGATGCAAGACTTTCTTGCCCAACAGGAGATAATAAGGAAAAAATATATTGGGGAAAGTGTGAAGCCAATCAAAGCTAAATTACAAGTAAAAGAACACTATTTAAGCCAAAACAAAGGAGAAGATGCTATAAAAAGACACAATGGACAAAGTTACAATGGGACATTCATTCCTTCTCTTGAAAATACTCTTGGAGGTGCTCTTATTCTCCATGAGAGGATCCACACAGGGGAGAAGCCATATAAATGCTTGGAGTGTGGAAAAATGTTTGCTCTAAGAGCTAGTGTTATTCGCCATAAGAGGCTCCACACAGGGGAGAAGCCACATAAATGCATGGAGTGTGGAAAAACCTTTGCTGAAAGACGTAATCTTATTAACCATGAGAGGATCCACACAGGGGAGAAGCCGCATAAATGCTTGGAGTGTGGAAAAATGTTTTCTGAAAGAGGTCATCTTATTTCCCATGAGAGGATCCACACAGGGGAGAAGCCGTATAAATGCTTGGAGTGTGGAAAAATGTTTGCTCAAAGAGGTACTCTTATTCGCCATAAGAGGATCCACACAGGGGAGAAGCCGTATAAATGCATGGAATGTGGAAAGGGCTTTACTCGGAAAGGTAGTCTTAATTCTCATAAAAGGATCCACGCTCAGGAGAAACTGCATAGCAATAGTAATTCCACTTAGACTTATATACCACTCCACAATGCTTTACAGCACTCTTTGAGCAGTTTACAAAGTCAGCATATGGTCTCCAGCAATCTGGGTCCTCATTTTACCCACCTCAGAAGGATGAAAGCTGAATCAACCATGACCCTGTCAGAATCAAACTTCTGGCTGTGGGCAATAAGCCTATAGTACTGCATTCTAACCACTGATCCACCACGTCTCTATAGATTTTGATCTGTGTGCATATTGTGCCTTTCTGATCCAAAGGAGACAAGGTGGAATGCAAGAAAATGAAATTTAATGTGGAGAAAAGCAAGTTTTTACACGTGGGCAGGAAAAACAGATTACCTGAAACCCGGCTCGAAAATAGTAACTGAAGGGTCCTTGGAGTCTGAATGGATGATCAATTAAGTATGAATCACCTGTGTGCAATAGCAGCCAAAAAAAACGAACACAATCTTTGGTTGTATAAACAGAGGCATAGAATCAAAATCACATGAAGTATTAGTACTGCTGTATAAAGCCTTAGTAAGACCACATCTGGAATACTGATTGATTCAGGGGATTTCTTTAGTGTTAACTAATAGTGTTAGCTATTTTTGTTACAGGGATAATTTGTATTGGAGCAGCCTGCAGGCCTCCCAAAGACTCTGCGCACCTTGTTTTTGCAAAAAATGGGCCCGTTTTTTAAAAAACGGGACGTGGGGGACAAAGCTTCAGGAGGCCAAAAATGGCTGTATTCCATGTATTTTACTGTTACTATCTTCCTTAGTGGGTCGTGCAAACCGCTATTCCGAACAATGCTGTTTATAGGGGGTGGGGGGGGCAGTGGTGGGTTGGCCGGGTTCTCACCAGTTCTATGGAACCGGTAGTAAAACCGTCATGAGGCCCTGCCCACGGACCCCAACAGCCAAACGCTTCTGCGTATGTGCAGAAGAGCGTGTGCATGCACGAGCGGCCCCGCTGCAAACTGGTAGTAAAGTTAAGTAGGACCCACCTTTGGGTGGGGGGCACTGAGGATGAGTTTGTAGTACCCAGGGGGTGGTAGACTGAAAAAGTTTGGGAACCACTGATCTGGGCTTTGATGATTAGATATGGGATTATGAAAATAATGCAGACAAATGTTAATCTTAGAGTAAGAGTTTTGATATATTTTTCCTTATATCTGTACCAAAGAAAGTTGGGAATCATTCTTTTTCAGTTTTCCTTCTTTTTCTCTTTCTTTCACTTTCACTCTTTCTTTCCTGAGCCTTTTTTACTTCAAATGTTCTTTGTTTATCCCCTAGCTTTGTATTTTTGGATGTATGAAGGATCAAATACTCAGCCATTGTAATTCTAAATTCCTTATTTACAGAAAGAATACCAACATTTAGAATGAAGTCCACTGGGAGCCCTCTAACCAAAAAGTGTTTATCGAGAGAAGATAATATTTGTAGCTCAGGGTTGAACTGTGAGGTCCTTGGTGCTCTCTGAGCTTGATGGTTTTTTTGCAGATGTTTCATTACCAAACTAGGTAACATCATCAGTACTAGAAGGGAGTGGAGTTTGCTCTTATTTTCATATACTAGTGCCGTGATGGCAAACCTGTGACACGCCTTGCCATATCAGTGGGCATGCCAGCTCAGTTGGGAAATGGGCACTTTCAGGCCTCCGAGGGAGTGGGAAAGGCTGTTTTCGCCCTCCGCAAATGCATAGAGAGGATCTGGTGCCAGGTAAGAAAGAAAAACAGGCCTATCAGGCCATCGCGTGCCAGGGGAGGGGGCGTTGCATGCGCAGGGGGGCCCCATGGAATTATGGGTGTGGGCACATGCACGCGCAAACCTCCCCCACCCACCCCCTTTCCTGGCACGCAATGGCAAAAAGGTTAGCCATCACTGTGCTAGTGGCTTACCCTGTCAGTGTTGATCAGTTGCTACACAAACAGTGTTTTGTTTGGTGCCAGGTTTCTACAGCTTCAGGCAGAGAAGAGCTATTCTGAACCCCTCCCTCAAATGTTCTTTAAAATACAGTTTCCCAGCATTCCTTTAGGAACCTCCAACTTGCAAACTGGTTACTCATCCTAAAATGAATCCTCTTTACCTGGAGCTTCAAATTTTGCTGTTTGCTAGGAAGATGTGTAGCTAAAGTCAGTCTACGTTTAGTGTACATCTGACTTTGGGATAAAGTATATTTCGGACTATAAGATCCTCCGGAGTATAAGATGCACATTAGCTTTAGACGTGGAAAACAAAAAAAAAATCTGCGTCTGCCTCCCAGCATCCATCGGTATTCATCTGGCTAGCGTCCTTGCACCAAGAAGCAAACAGCCTGGTCAGCTTCAGCACATTATTGCAGCCCCAACATATAGCTCGTCAGCAGCTGATTGGCGGTTGGATTGGGCTCCAAGAATACAGCTGATCAGATGTTCTAGTTGGCGGGGATCACTGCCATCCGTTCGCCACTGCCCGTTCACTGCCGCTGATCACCTCTGCCAACATTTGGCGCCTAGAACAGCTGATCGGCAGCATTCTGGGAGGCTGATCCAACTGCCAATCAGCTGCTCAGTGTTCCCTCACCCCTGCCACAATATTCGATCTATAAGACACACAGAGATTTCCACTCACTTCTTTTGGGGGGGGGGGTGGTATTAGAGAGGGACGGTTGCTTGGTTATTTTCTTCCTCCTGACCAGCCACCTGTGCGCATTCCTTGGGTTCCACAGGAAAGCTTTGTTTTAATTACAAAACCCCATCTAACTATTTCCCCCCTCCCTCTGTTGTGTGTCAGCCCTAAAGCCTCTAAAATGACCTCAGCTATGTTCACTTCAGGGTTGACATTTAAATAAGAACAATAAAAGAAGTACAGAAAACTAGATTTTGTTATAAGAGTTTTAAAATATTAATGAAAAACTATTACATAATACCTGTCAAAAACTAATAGAACTGTTACATAAGATATTTCCATATTGCTTTTCGATTGGCGTCCTCACTTACAATTTTCTTCATTTTTACTTGAGCATCATCGGCCGTGTGATTTATCCTTAACCATTTTTCCACTGTAGGAGTAGGATCCCATTCCTTTAGTGGTAGGCCGATTAGACTAATAGTCATTATATTTGATATATTAGAAACACTGAGGTGACTTCTCTTCTCTGAACATATTGTGTTCATGTTTGAAAAACCCATTTCTGCTTCTGCTGAACTTACAGCAATTGTTCCGACAATATTTTTAGCTCTTTGAACACTTTTAGGAATTGCATAGTTCTGGGAATTTTTAAACACATTTCTCACAAAATCTCGATAATCATTAATATCAATTTGGTAATTGAAAACATTATTAAATACGAGCAATTGTTCTTCACCTGCTTTCCATGGAATTACTACTTCTTCAATATTCCAGTAATCTGGCTCCAGAAATTTGAGAAATTGTAATTTATTGCTGTCTTGAAATTGGCTACAATCTGTTTTTAAATGTTCACAATCCATTAGCCTTTTCTTCAAATTCATTACGATGTTTTCTAAAAGTCTTTCCCGATGAAGCCCAACAAATCGATGATTTTTTACAAATTTTATATTTTTGAAGGTTTCTGAAGTAATTAATCCATCAACTTTTTTTTCGTATGGACCCTTTTCCTTTCGAAGCATTTGAAATACTTTAATAGATTTTATCACAAGTTCTTCAGCCTTTATTATGTCTACATGTTTTGCTTGCAGTGCATTTGAAAGAAGAGAAATTTCATTTAGAATATCAATCATCAATGCCAAATCAGTTAGAAAATAAATATTTTCAAGATGGGCAGCCATACCTAAGTACTTTTCATTTGAATGAAAATAGTGATGTAGCGCTGGATAAGCATGCCACACAGCTAAGGTTGACCTTAAACTACAGGCAGCCCATCGTGGCCCCAAAATACTACCAATTTTTATAATTTCAATTCCAAGTTGTTCGGATATTTTGGCAAGTTCAATTTGGTTCTTATTGGATTGATGAAAAATAGTATATATCTTATCAATAAATATTTTAAAATGATTTACTTGCTTTATTTCCTTTATCGAATCATCTAAAACAAGTTGGAGGCGATGGTTTAAACAGTGCCAGATTACTATGTTTGGAAACTCTTTTGCTAACCTAGTGCTCACTCCAGATTTTCTCCCAAGCATAATGCTGGCGCCATCGGAGCAAAATCCTATTAAATTTTTTTTTAGATAGTTCTTAGTAAGCCCAACATTATTTAAACTTTGCATGACTGAAAAATATATTGTCTCTGCATCTTGTTTCTCCAATTCAATTAGCTCAAGGAAAATTGTTGGGGATGTATCTGAATCCTCAACTTTTAAAAAAAGTATGACAACTGGTTTGCAAGATACTGTTGAGGCTTCGTCAATAATCAAACATATTTTCAGATTATTTTCAATAATTTTAGTAAATAATTGCTCTTTAATTTCTCTTGCAATGAAATCAACTATTTTCACTGCAGTTTTACCTGAATGTAATCCTATTCCCATATCTAATCCATTTTTAATTTGCATTTCTATCTCATCTTCTATGTCTGAAAATGGTTTACTTCTTTGTGCCAGGCTGTAAACTGTATTAAATACTCTACAAGTAGTTTGTATATATTTTTCATTCATCTTATATTTTGCTGTTGAAGCCTCCTCACATTGTTTTATGTTCTCTTTACAAATATTATGAGCTTTTGATGAAAAATGTTCTTTCATTTTTTTCCTTAGAGAAGCTTGTTTTACCTCTCTATTTCTCCCTGCTGCCTCAATCTTAAAATGTTTCCATTCTTTTGACACATGAATATTTTTCATTTTTAGGAAGTCATGTTTTGCACAATGCTTGCAACCTAACTTTTTGTTAGAAATTTCCAAACCGTCATATTTTTCTTTGAAATTGTTATATTGTTGCACTGTCCAGCATTCAGGAAGATTGTTTTCAATTTTGGAGGTATCGTTATTTATTTCGATAACTGACGGGCTGCTTTCTCCAAGTTGGAGTGGTTGTGCTTGCTTTATATCATCCAAGGCCAATTCTGATACAACTGATTCCAATCTTGGTTTCTTACTGATCCTTACTGAAAAATTCTGTTGCCTTTTCATCCTGTTAAGGGCAACTGCAAAAAAAAAATTTAAATGTTTTAATTTGGACTCGATTGTGGTTGTAAGTTACCTGTAGTCCCTGTGCATGTGAGACAGAACAATTTACCAAAAACTAGGCAAGTGGCCAAGGCAGGTGAGGCGAGAAAAGGAGTGGCTGGGAAGGGTGGGCCAGGGCCAGCTGGTGATAGAATCAGCTGGTTCACTGAACTGCCCAAAAAATTAGCTACCAGTTCTACTGAATTGGTACAAACCGGCTGAATCCCATCATTGACCACAACCACATAGTTATAAAAAGCCTAAAATCACTGATTGCTTCAACTGAGCTAAACCAGCTACAGGTACCTGAACACACTTGTAAGTGGATCATAAGCTTCCTAAGAAACAGGAAGCAGCAGGTGAAGCTAAGCAGAATTACATCAGATACCTGTACAATTAGCACAGGGGGCCTCCCAAGGCTGTGTGCTCTCCCTGCTTCTCTATACCAATGACTGCATCTCTAACGATCCATCTGTTAAACTACTGAAGTTCACAGATGACACAACAGTGAACATTGTCTCATTTGAGACAATGATGAATGTGCATACAGACGGGAGGTTGAACAACTAGCTTCGTGGTGCGACCGGAACAATCTGGAACTGAACACATTCAAAACCATAGAAATGGTGGTGGACTTTAGGAGAAACTGTCCCATACTACCACCTCTTACAATACTAGACAACACAGTATCAACAGTAGAGACCTTCAAATTTCTAGCTTCTACCATATTTCAAGACCTAAAATGGACACCTACCATCAAAAACATCATCAAAAAAGCACAACAAAGAACTGCTGATCCAGTTCTACAGAGGAATTATTGAGTCTGTCATCTCCACCTCTATAACTGTCTGGTTTGGTTCTGTAACCCAACAAGACAGACACAGACTTCAGAGGATAATTAGAACTGCAGAAAAAACAGTTGCTACCAATCTGCCTTCCATCGAGGACCTGTATACTGCACAAGTCAAAAAGAGGGCTGTGAAAATATTTACAGATCCCTCGCATCCTGGACATAAACTGCTTCAACTCCTACCCTCAAAACAACGTATAGAGCACTGCACACCAGAACAACTAGACACAAGAACACTTTTTTCCTGAATGCCATCACTCTGCTAAACAAATAATTCCCTCAACTTTCAAACTATTCACTAAGTCTGCATTACTATTAATCTTCTCATCATTCCTATCACCCATCTCCTCCCACTTATGACTGTAACTCTGTTGCTTGTATCCTTACATTTTATATTGATATTGTTTCCTGATTGCTTATTTGTACCCTGTGACTATCATTAAGTGTTGTACCTTATGATTCTTTCTTTTATGTACACTGAGAGCATATGCACCAAGACAAATTCCTTGTGTACCCAATCATACTTGGCCATTAAAAAATTCTATTCTGTTCTATTCTACTCTATTCTACTCTACTCTACTCTACTCCCTTCATTCTAAATCACAAATGGCAGCATTTCAATAAAGGAGAATATTTGTAGCTCAGGTTGAAATAGCAAAAACACTTATAGTTATTTACTGCCCTCTCTAAGCAGTTTCCAGAGACTGCATACTGCCCCCAAAAATCTGGGTCCTCATTTTACCAACCTTGGAAGGATGGAAGGCTGAGTCAACCTTGAGCTGGTGAGGATCGAACTCCTGGCAGTGAGCTGAATTAGCTTGCAATACCGCATTCTAACCACTGCGCCACCATGGCTCCTTGGTGCTCTCTGAGCTTGGTTGTTTTCTTGCAGACGTTTCAAGACCCAAACTAGGGTAGGTAACATCAGTGCTAGATAGGGGTCATGAAATGTTTGCAAGAAAACAGCATTGTTTCTGTCAGAATTCTGTCTTTCAAGGTAAACATGTCCAAGAAAAGAAAGGAAAAACATTAACCAAGTAGCCTACAGTAGAACCTCTGGTCACGAACGCTTCTGACCACGACCAAATTGGGTTTTTTTGTAAGTGCCAAATTTCCTGTTGTTTACAAACCACAGCGACCCATGTGTGGCCACTGTATTAATTTTGGTTAGGTTCGGGTCACGACCAAATCGGGTTGCAGCCGATTTTATGGAACGAATTATGGTCGTGACCAGACGTTCTACTGCATATGAGAAAAGTCAATTTTTTAATAATATAAACAGGGACTTTCCCATCAACAGGAAATAGATAGATGAGAATGAGCGTCATTAATCATATCGGTAAAATTAAAGAGAAAAAAAAAATTAATGAAGGAGGACCTCCTCTCAAATATTAGATGGCAAATTATTACGTAGGGCATCTAACCAGATTGCTTTTGACCACTTTTGTCTTAGGAAGAGGAGAAGAATAGATCTTCTCTTTGTCCAACCCAGGAAATAAGTTTGATTGGAGATACGTTCACAAGAACTGGTTATTTCCATAAACCTGGAAGAATCCTTCTGTCAGCGTTCCAGAAAACCCCCAGCTCCCAGTAAAGACACGGAAGCAGGCATTCTCCAAATTTCTCTTTACTAGAATAGGTAAACTGGCACATCTGGGAAACCCTGAATCTGAAAAGCCCGGGATTTCCTTCAGTAAGTCAAAGTTCCCAAAACCATCCCACTTCTCCCTTTCCATCACATGCTCCAATCAACGTCTGTTCCACCTCGACCAAACCCCTAACCTTGACCAAAAGGAAGAATGTTATTATGTCTACTAATTCCCCTCTCCTAAATCTCCCCTCCTACTTTCCCACACATGAGGAGGTGGCAGCATTGAAGCTTCCAGCCTAATATGGCTTCCAAGGCTGACACCTCTTCTTGGGGTCTCAGCTAATAACAGGGAATCTTACCCAGAGAAGCCACATTTCTGGAGTTCTCCAGCATGACTTCTTTATGAAGGGCTTTTTGATCCGGATCCAGTTGAGACCATTCCTCCTCGGAGAAATACACAGTGACGTCTTCAATGGTGATGAGACCCTGAGAAAGGAAGAAAAGCAAGTTTCAGTAGTAACAGATGAGCCTAGGAAAAATGTCTATGTTCTTTGCCTTGGTTGACCTATCCCAAAAGTTCAGAGTGAAAAAGGGGGCTCTTTCTTTGCCAGATTCAAAACTGGGCGAGAATGAAGTTGATTTCCTACTGGTAGTAAGAATCTTTCAGTGTAAATACTTTAGGCATCACACCTCAATAGTTTTAAGAAGAAGGCTAAAATCATGTCAATCACATCAACCTCAATTTCTCTATTTCATGTTGCTGGTGGAAACCAGTGGTGGGATTCAGCCAGTTCGCACCTATTCAGGAGAACCAGTTGTTAACTTTCTAAGCAGTTTGGAGAACCGGTTGTTGGAAGAAATCTTATTTTGTTTTTTCCCACTTTACAGGGCTAATCCTGTAAGGAAGGCAGGAAGGAAACATTCTGGTGTTGTTTCTAGCCTAATCTTTATTGCCCTGCTTATAGAAACTGCCTCTCTGGTTAACTGTTATTACATTGTAACAGCTACAGTGAAGTGCCCATCGACGTGAGTGATGTTGAGTTGGCCACACCCACGTGGTCACATGACCACCGAGCCATACCTAGCCATCTGGTCATTAGGGCAGAGGGTTAAATTATTTGAATCCCACCACTGGTAGAAACTAGTGTAAAATCCCAGCTGTACTAACAAAGTGGAAGCTTGGCAAACGGCCCTCCCCTCTACCCTGTTTCCCTGAAAATAAGCCGTCCCCAAAAATATTTAAACAGATGCGCAGCCAGTCCCCGCCATTTCTTCTGGTTTCCTCCCCACACCCCAAAATAATAAGACCACTCCGAAAATAAGGCTTATTTCGGGGTTCAAAAAATATAAGACAGGCTCTTATTTTTGGGGAAACATGGTATCTTTTGGTTGGTGGTCTTCTTACCTGAACTGGAGGCTTAGTTGCTTTTTTGGGTTCACCAGAAAAGGGAGAGAGCCCAATGAATACCAATGACTTCATGATATTCTCTGTGTAGGAGACAAAAGCGATGGAAGGAGACTTTTTAAAAGCATATTTCATTCAAAGAATAAGGGGGAGGGAGAGGCTATACAGGGGAGAATCCAAAGGACAAAAGAGAGCTGGAGTTTCTTGAAAGAACTTCATGCAGCTTAGGAGCACCTTCCCTTACCTGGTAAGATCAACAAACTTGGACTTCCCTGGGGGATCTTCCAAATAAGCAGTTCCTGGGGAAGATTTAAGGGGTTGCTCTTTCCATTCAGATGTTGAGGAATGGCCCCCAAAAGAGGACTTTGGACCTGATAAGAAACATAGAAGGGAAAATAAAGAGACCACCCGAAGAAATGAATTATTATTCTTTGCTCTTAGTTTGTGCGGTGGAAAATATCAAAGGATCAATTGTTTCAAATATGTCCCCTGGAAGCCACAACTGGACATCTTCAGAAGAAAAGCCCTTGTGTTAATAATGCCAAAGTTAAGATTGCATATCAATGTCCCAAAGATGCTTTTTCCAAAAGACAGCCAGACTTTCTTGGTTTTTTTCCTTTGAAAATATCTCGCTTGTCATCTAAGACAGCGATCACCAACCGGTGGTCCACAAGAAAATTTGGGTGGTCTGCAGAGAAATTTTTGTATTTTTTTATATTGCACTAATCCTCAAGCTATGGTCCCTGGGTGAGATATGGCCCGAGAGCAATTAATCTGGCCCGCGCACAAGAACACATGGCCGCACTGCCCATATCACTCCGGCCACATGCAAGCACCCACTCTTAAGACCAAGTGCAAACCTCACTTTGAGTAGAGTATGCGAGCCACACAATTGGGACTGGAAGGTAAGACCGAGAGCTTGCTGCGCTCAGCCGAATGGCTGCTTGAGGGGTGGGGGGGAGGTTCAGCTGCCTTTCGGGCCTACATGTCTCCTTCTGCAAGGCCTCTGGATGGGACTGTAGTAGTCACAGGACTGGCCAGTTGGTCATCCCGAAGCAGCTCCTTCACCAGGGTGTACTGGCCTGCCGGGGAGCTGCCTGGTCTCCGGCAGGCTGATGCACCTGGCTGGAGGAGCTGCTCTGGGATGACTAACAGGCCAGTCCTGTGAGTGGGACTACAGCTCTGGAATATCGGACTGGCCGTGGCGGGGCTGGAAATCTCTGCCCTGGGGTGGCATGTGCAATGTGCAACTTTGCAGGTGGTGCAATATGTAAAAAGTAGCACAGCCCTCGCCATCCGAAATGAAATAATGGCGTTATTGTGACGGCGGGGAAGGGGGTGACACAATCGGGCAGAAGCGGCGGTTGCGATGGCTGGAAGCTGTGGGAGCGAAGCACTACTTTCATTTGTGTGGCAACAGCATTCCACCTAGGCATATTTGCGCCAGCCAGTGGCACAAGGCAGCCCTCGTCTCCTGCCACTTGGGACTAAGAGCGGTAAAGTGTTTGGTCGGGGGAGCAGCCAAATTTTGCTCTCTATTGCGGACACCAGATCGGCCCCCTGCAAGCTCTCATCTCTCAAGGAGCACTCCCTGAAGCGGTGCGGGAAACTTTGGTCGGACTCCTCAAGAGGCAAGAGCTTAATATTTTGAACTTGGGGACCCCTGATCTAAGAAGCTTCTTCAGTTCTGAAGAACTGAAGAAGCTTCTTGGATGAGAAATAAAATGTTGACCTGGATGCCCATTCGCTGCCGCCGCTCCATAGATGACATATATTAAGATGTATATTAACCCCCCCCCCCCCCTTTGAGCTCTGAAGATGAAGGTCTCTCACCTGCAGCTCAACCTGCTTTTTCTTCTCTTCCTCCTGGCTCAAGAGGAAGCCTTCCGCAAGTGCCACTACCTGGGAGCTGGTCTCTGCTCCACACTCCTGCACCCACCTCTGCATCTCTGGGGGCAGAAGGAACAGGAGCTGCTCCAGAACAACCAGGTCCAGCATCTGTGCCTTTGTATGTCTTTCTGGCTTCAACCACTGATGGCAAAGGCGATGGAGCCGGCTGCAAAGTCCTCGGGGACCCTCAGCCTCCTGGTAAAACACCTTCCTGAAGTTTTGACGCTGGACCTCCAAGCTGATAGAATCTTCCTCTGGATTCTTCGGTTCAGTTTTTATCTTGACCTCCACATAGTTCCCAAACTGAGCAGCAGGAGGGCTTTGTCCAACTTCAGGATCTAATGGGTGTTGTCCCTCCATTTTTTAAAAATTCTTTAATCCAGGTGCAAAGGATGCCAACAACTGCTTGGATCTCCAAGACC
>WNWU01000111.1:49513-63194 GCA_012654045.1 Ptyas mucosa | reverse complement strand
GACAGGTATTACGGAGACCTGGTTGGGCCAGGAGGGGGGGGTTCCCCTCGTTGAAATGTGCCCACCAGGTTTCCTTGCATTCCATCGGCCAAGGTCACAGGGCAGGGGTGGGGGAGTAGCGGTTGTTATTAAAGAAGGTCTGAGACCGAGGGAGGCCACAGTTCCTCAGACGACCGGTTGTGAGTCCCTCCTTGTGAAATGGGGTCATGGGGTTCAGATGGGTTTGCTGGTCACGTACCTGGCTCCCTGCCACGTGGCAGCAGCCCTGCCCGAGCTCCTTGACGTTATCGCCGCGGTGGTAGTTGAAACCCCTAGACTTATGGTCATGGGGGATTTCAACCTCCCATCTGTCGGCGAGACGTCGGAGGTGGCTCGGGAGTTCATGGCTTCCATGACAGCTATGGACCTGACCCAGTTAATTCATGGCCCTACCCACATGGGGGGAAACACACTGGATCTGATTTTTGCCTCTGGACTGTGGTTGAGTGACCTTGAGATAGGGGACTTAGTCATCGAGCCCTTGTCATGGTCAGATCACTCTCTCCTTCGTCTTGACTTTCAAACCGCTGCACCCCGCCGCAGGGAGGCGGAGCCTGTTAGTTGGTTCCGCCCCAGGCGCCTGATGGAACCTGATAGGTTCCAGATGGAGCTTGGGCCATTTCCTGAGGCTCTGGCACACGCCTCGACCGGAGACCTAGTGGCCGCCTGGGATAGGGCGGCTACGGGTGCTCTGGACCGGGTTGTGCCTTTGCGGCCTCTGACCCGGCGCCGATCTCAACTGGCTCCTTGGTTTTCCGAGGAGCTGAGGGAGTTGAAGCGCCGGAAAAGACGCCTAGAGAGTAGTTGGAGAACCAGTCGTTCTGAATCTGACCGGACACTAGTGAGATCCCATATTAGGAATTACTTAGTGGCGATAAAAGCAGCTAAATGTAACTATTTTGCTGCTCTTATTGCGTCATCAGATAATCGCCCAGCCGCCCTCTTCAGGGTGACCCGCTCCCTACTTCATCAGGAAGCGTGGGAGGACCCCTTGGAGGGTAGAGCTGAGGATTTTGTTCAGTATCTGTATGACAAAATCACTCAGATTCGGGAAGACTTGGACTCCGACTGGGTAGTCCCGGGGAGAGGGACAGGGGCAGGTCTTGTGAGTGTTATCTGGACTGAGTTTGATCCTGTGACCCCTGAGGACGTGGACAGGATTCTGGGCAGGCTGAACGCGACCACTTGTTTATTGGACCCGTGCCCCTCCTGGTTAGTACTGGCTTCCCGGGAGGTGACACGCGGCTGGCTCCAGGGGATTATAAATGCTTCGTTGGGCGAGGGTGACTTTCCCGTCGCCTTGAAAGAGGCGGTGGTGAGGCCTCTCCTCAAGAAGCCTTCCCTGGACCCAGCAATGTTGGTAAATTATCGTCCGGTCTCCAACCTTCGCTTTTTGGCGAAGGTTGTTGAGAGTGTGGTTGCGCAACAGCTTCCCCGGTACCTGGATGAAACGACGTATCTGGATCCGTTCCAGTCGGGTTTCAGACCCGGGTACAGCACGGAAACGGCATTGGTCGCGTTGGTTGATGATCTCTGGAGGGCCCGGGATAGGGGTTGTTCCTCTGTCCTGGTCCTGTTAGATCTCTCAGCGGCTTTTGATACCATCGACCATGGTATCATGCTGCACCGGTTGGAAGAGCTAGGGGTGGGAGGCACTGTGCTACGGTGGTTCTCCTCCTTTCTCTCCGACCGGTCGCAGTCGGTGTTGACAGGGGGGCAGAGGTCGACTCCGAGACCCCTTATATGTGGGGTGCCTCAGGGGTCGGTCCTCTCGCCCCTCCTGTTCAACATTTATGTGAAGCCGCTGGGCGAGATCATCCGTGGTTTTGGGGTGAGATATCACCAGTACGCTGATGACACCCAGCTGTACATCTCCACCCCAGACCACCCCAACGATGCCCTTGAAATGATGTCCCGGTGTCTGGAGGCCGTGCGGATCTGGATGGGGAGGAACAGGCTCAGACTCAACCCATCCAAGACCGAGTGGCTGTGGTTTCCGACGTCCCGATATAGTCAGCTGGTACCATCGCTGACTATCGGGGGTGAATCATTGGCCCCGGCAGAGAGGGTGCGCAACTTGGGCGTCCTCCTGGATTCGCGGCTGTCTTTTGAGGAGCATTTGACGGCCGTGACCGGGAGGATTTTTCATCAGGTTCGCCTGATCCGCCAGTTGCGTCCCTTTCTGGATCGGGACTCGTTACACACGGTCACTCACGCCCTTGTCACCTCTCGCCTGGACTATTGTAATGCTCTCTACATGGGGCTCCCCTTGAGGAGCACCCGGAGGCTCCAACTGGCGCAGAGTGCGGCCGCGCGGGTGGTGATGGGAGCGACGTGGCGCTCCCATGTTACTCCTCTCCTGCGCGAGCTGCACTGGCTCCCGGTGGTCTTCCGGGTGCGCTTCAAGGTGTTGGTTACCACCTTTAAAGCGCTCCATGGCTTAGGACCCGGGTACTTACGGGACCGCCTACTACCACCAATAGCCTCCCACCGACCGGTACGTTCCCATAGAGAGGGGCTCCTCCGGGTGCCGTCGGCCAAACAATGTCGGCTGGCGGCCCCCAGGGGGAGAGCCTTCTCTGTGGGGGCACCCACTATCTGGAACGAGCTCCCCCCAGAGTTACGGAGGATCCCGGATCTTCGTGCCTTCCGCCGTGAGTTAAAAACTTTCCTGTTCCACCAGGCGGGCCTGGCCTAATTCTTCCCTTTTCCCCTTCTGTCGTAAAATAATTTAGAAATTTTAAATTGTAATATTTTAATTTTGGGGTTTTAATATTGTAAATTGGGATTTTAAATATTGGGGCCAACGTTTAATTCGGTTTTATTTGGTTTTTAAATTTTATATATATGTTTTTTTTATTTATGGCTGTTCACCGCCCTGAGTCCCCTCGGGGAGAAGGGCGGTATATAAATTTAATAAAATAAATAAAATAAATAAAAAAATAATAAACCGGGCAGATGGTTGGCATATACTTTGAGGAAACAATTAACTACACGGACTATTGATAGTATTGAGTATGCAGGCAAAGAAGTTTTCCAACAAGAATCAATTAAGAAGGCCTTTTTGGACTATTATACTAAGTTATACACTAAAGATAATATACAGAACAGTTGTATAGATAAATATCTAGAAGAAAAAAGAGTTTCAAAGGTCTCATCAGTCCAAAAGGAAAACTTGGATCAATTAATAACAGTTGAGGAGATTAGTTTTGCTATAAAACAACTGAAAACAGCCAAAGCTCCAGGGATGGATGGCCTGACTGCAGTTTATTATAAAACCTTACAAGCGGAAATGATTGAGCATCTTAAGGACTTATTTTGTAATATACAACAAGGAGGTAAGATACCTTCCTCGTGGAAAGCAGCCTTTGTCTCATTGATACCGAAAGAAGAATCAGGTCCTAAGAAACCAGAAAATTATAGACCAATATCTCTTTTAAATACAGATTATAAAATTTTTGCAAAAGTGTTAGCCAACAGACTGATGCCAGTTATTCAAAAGGTAATTCATCATGACCAAGCGGGATTTATCGAAGGCAGATATATGAAGGAGAATGTTAGGCAAATCATAGATTTATTGGATTATCTAGATAAGAATAAACAGATCTCTGCAGCGCTGGTTTTTTTGGATGCGGAAAAAGCCTTTGATCGAGTGAATTGGAATTTTATAATCAAGACTTTGGAAAAAATGGACTTGGGGGAGCGGTTTATACAGGCGATTGGAGCAATTTATCATGAACATTCTGCACAACTTATTATCAACGGAAGTTTAACATTAAATTTTAATATACAAAAAGGTACAAGACAAGGTTGTCCACTATCCCCACTGTTATTTATTTTAACTCTCGAAGTCTTATTGAACACAATACGGGATTCGAACTCTTTGAATGGAATAGTCATAAGGCAAGAGGATTACAGAACTAGGGCATTTGCAGATGATCTGGTTGTTACCCTAACACGGCCGATGAAATCAATAATTCAGATGAAAGACATTATAGAAGAATATGGCATGGTATCTGGTTTTAGACTGAATCAGAAAAAAACTAAAATGATTGTTAAAAATTTGACAGAGAGCAAAAAAAAGGAACTGGAAAGAATGGCAGGTTTCGAAATTGTCTCAAAGGTCAAATATTTAGGAGTACAAGTCGCAGACTCAAATACAAAACTGTTTCAAAACAATTATGAGGTTCTGTGGCAAAAGATACAAAAAGATATGCAAACTTGGAAGAAACTGCAGTTATCTTTACTTGGAAGAATATCAGCAGTAAAGATGAATGTCTTACCCAGATTTATTTTCTTATTCCAAATGATACCGGTGCTCAAATCTGATAAACCGTTGCTAGAAGGGCAAAAAGGAGTGAATAAATTTGTTTGGAATGATAAAAAACCGAGAGTGAAACTGAACATTATGCAAGATACTCGTGAGAGGGGTGGTCTTAAACTTCCAAACCTTCGATTATATTATGAAGCAGCTGCATGACACAAATAAGTGATTGGTTTGGAAAAACAAAGACTGATTTGTTGAATATAGAAAGTCATGACCTTGTTCGGGGGTGGCACGCATACTTATTTTATGATCACAAAGTGGATAAAGTGTTTAATAGTCATATACTTAGAAACGCCCTGATGAGAACTTGGAAGAAGCACTGAACCAATTGGGATTGTAAGATTCCGTTTTGGCTGGATCTTGCTGATACCATGTGGAATACAAATATTAAGTCACTCGGGGGGGGTTTTATACAAAGAGCTACTTTATACTGAAGGGGGTAGATGGCAGTTGAAGACTTTGGAAACGCTGTTGGAAGAAGGGATTTCTCTGACTTGGTTGCTGTATAATCAATTGCAGATGAGATGGAAAGAAGATCAACAAACTGGTTTTATGGAATATGAAGTGGAATTGGTTAGACAGATAAAAGAGACAGGTCCAATGCATATTAAGAGAGTTTATAATGTTTTGCTAGAAAGGGATTCAGAAAATGAGTTAGTTAAAGATTGTATGATTAAATGGCACAGAATTTTTCTCAACCAGTTATGATGGATACTTGGGAAAAAATATGGGTTCAGAATGTTAAATTTACACAGTCACAGAATTTGCAAGAAAATTTTTATGTTTTATAGATGGCATTTAGATCCCAAGAAATTGCCTTGCATGTATCCTAACGTTCAACCAAAATGCTGGAGATGTGAGTGTTTAGATGCTACGTATTATCATATTTGGTGGACTTGTAAGAAAGTCAAGGCTTTTTGGATAAAAATCTGGTGGGTTATGCAAAATGTTTTGAAGAAAAAAATACAATTTTCTCCGCAATTATTTTTACTAGGTATAGTTAAGGATTTCACACTGGGAGAAACAAAATTGATTTTATATATGGTGACAGCAGCCAGGTTTTGATTGCTCAGTATTGGAAGAATGATGCCCTACCGACGGTGGACCAATGGACCCAGAAGATGGCTGGATTTGCAGAAATGACGAAGATTTCAGCTTTTTTAAAAGACCAGACGCATGAGAATTATATACAGGAATGGAAAAAGTGGATTGATTATATACAGAATAAATACCAGACTAGAAAATATTATGTAGCTTTCAGCTGAGGGGGATTGATTGATGAGTGAGTAAATAGAGAAAAAGTAGGGATGAATAACATATATATTGTTTGGAATTATTAGTATTGCATATAGTGGAAGTCAAGGGGGAGGGGAGGAAAAGGGGTGGTGGGGGAGGGTTAGGGGGGACTGGGAGGGAATTATATTTTTTGTATATGTATTTTTATAATGTTGGGGAAGGGAGGGGGGGAATGGGGAAAAATTTGTATGTGTAAAACTTTTTCAATAAAAAAAAACTTATCTAAATTAATCATAACATTATAAAAACCTTCTTATTTAACATCTTCTTCATATCTAGAACATATTTGCAAGATAAAAAACCAATCCATTTTGAATCCTTGTTGTTCTAATTCTTGCTTTGTTTTAAGTTCACCCTTTTCATCCATTAATTCACTATATCTAACAATTTGTTCCCTTCCGAATACTACTGAATATGAAAATGTTTCAATTGTAGAAACCCAAACTGGAATTTTCAGATAATGTTTTTTTTAATCTTCTCCCAATTCAATAACAGACCCTCACGTATGTGGTGTCTTCTAAAATACCCCTGTATTTTTGTTCCTTTATACCATAAAAAAGCATGCCACCCCATCCACAAATCGTGCCCTTCTAGATTCAATAATCTAATATTTCTTAAAACTTATCCATTCTTTAATCCACATCAGGCTTGTTGCTTGATAATAAAGTTCCCAATTAGGTAAACCAAAGCCTCCCCGCGTTCTAGCATCTTGTAACAACTTTAATTTTATCCTCGCCTCCTTTCCCTGCCAAATATATTTTAACACCATTTTATTGTTGTTTTTCCTGCCCAGGTGTAAAAGTTTACTTTTCTCCACATTAAATTACATTTTGTTGGATTCCACCTTGTCTCCTTTGGATCAGAAAGGCACAATATGCATACAGATCAAAATCTATAGAGACATGGTGCATCAGTGGTTAGACTGCAGTACTATATACAGCCAGAAGTTTGATTCTAACAGGGTCATGGTTGATTCAGCTTTCATCCTTCTGAGGTGGGTAAAATGAGGACCCAGATTGCTGGAGACCATATGCTGATTTTATAAACTGCTCAAAGAGTGCTGTAAAGCATTGTGGAGTGGTATATAAGTCTAAATGGAATTACTATTGCTATGCAGTTTCCCCTGAGCGTGGATCCTTTTATGAGAAGTAAGACTACCTTTCTGAGCAAAGCCCTTTCCACACTCCATTCATTTATATGGTTTCTCCCCTGCATGGATCGTCTTATGGCGAATAAGATGACCTCTTTGAGCAAAGGCCTTTCCACACTCCATGCATTTATACGGTTTCTCCCCTGTGTGGATCCTCTTATGGGAATTAAGACAACCTCTTCGAACAAACGTCTTTCCACATTCCATGCATTTGTATGGCTTCTCCCCTGTGTGGATCCTCTTATGGCGAATAAGACTACTTCTTTGAGCAAAGATTTTTCCACACTCCAAGCATTTATATGGCTTCTCCCCTGTGTGGATCGTTTTGTGTGTTCTTAGGTAACTGCACTGAGCAAAAGTCTTTCCACACTCCATGCATTTATATGGCTTCTCTCCTGTGTGGATCCTCTCATGGGAAATAAGATGAGCTCTTTCAGAAAACATCTTTCCACATTCCATGCATTTATATGGCTTCTCTCCTGTGTGGATCCTCTTATGGCGAATAAGACTACCTCTTTGAGCAAAGATTTTTCCACACTCCAAGCATTTATACGGCTTCTCCCCTGTGTGGATCATTTTGTGGATAGTAAGTCCATTTCTATAAGGAAAAGTCTTTCCACATTCCATGCATTTATTCGGCTTCTCCCCTGTGTGGGTCCTCTTATGGCAAATAAGGTGACCTCTTTGAGAAAACGTCTTTCCACATTCCGTGCATTTATTTGGCTTCTCCCCTGTGTGGATCCTTTTATGGCGAATAAGATGACCTTTTTGAGCAAACATCTTACCACATTTTATGCATTTATACGGCTTCTCCCCGGTGTGGAGCCTTTTGTGTACTCTTAGGACACTGCTGTGAGCAAAGGTCTTTCCACACTCCATGCATTTAAATGGCTTTTCCTCTGCCTGGATCCTTTTAGGGGAAATAAGATTACTACGTCTTCTGAACCTGTTAGCAGACTCTCTGCATAACTTCTTCTCAGTGTGAATCCCTGTAAGTAATTTAGCTTTGATTGGCTTCACACTTTCCCCAATATATTGTTTCCTTATTTTCTCCTGTTGGGCAAGAAAGTCTTGCATCAGAGCATCGGTGGAAGATGAGCTTTCCTGATTCCAATTGTTTGACTGGTTTCTATCATGGGTTTCTAGTTCCTTTCGAATTCCAAACTTCTCCGTTCCATCTTTAGCATTGATCACTTGGAACAATTCACAAAAATCTTGATTTTCCTGACCATTATTACCTTCAAAACAAAAGAGAAATGAAAACGGTAACAAAGTTAGAGAAAAAGATCAAACCGTACAAAGTCAAGTGAATTTCTTTCTGAATTTTTCCAAATGTTTTATGTTTGCATGCTTACAGTGGTGTGATATAGACAGGATGATTTCTATATTCATGAGTCCTGAAAGCTTTGAACATATCTAGAAAACATCTCTTTCTTTACTATTATCTATATATGTGCAAATCTCAATCAAACTCTGTTTTGAGTCATGGAATAATCAGGGGAAATACCTAAGGAGAAATAAGGAGAAAACTTAAGATTTATTGGGGTGGGTTAATTTCAGCAGAGACCTGTGAGAACTGAATCGATTTTGAAACAAGCTTCTTCTTCCCCAGTGTACCTTGGAGCAGCTACTGCACGGCGTCTGTCTGGCAGGCAGGACTCCCTCTCGGCCGGTTCCTTGATCCCAACGATGAGACTTTGGAACGAAGTCCCTTCCCTGAAGCCTACTACTTTAGTGTGAGATCACACAAGACGAGAATTGCAAGATTTCACACTAATGATTTTGCGGGATCTCACACTGCGGTACTTTAGTAAGGTGACCAGACATCCCGCTTTTGGCGGGAGAGTCCTGATTTTCAACAATTTGTCCCGCGTCCCGCGGCATTTTAAAAATGTCCCAATTTTTTACAGGACAAGCTAGGGAACGGCGGGAGAACGGGGTTTGCTTACCCCGCCCACTCCCAATCTATTGCTGTCTCCTAAGTCCCAGCTGATGGCTAGAGGGGGAAAAAAACTGTTTAAATTCTTGCCGGGGGGGCTTCAAAGGGCCGCCCTACAACTGATGTTAAAAGAAAACAAATGAGTAGACCCGTGTCTGCCAACATAGAACAAACAGCCCCTTTCAGCTTCCGTATACGTTAATTACCATAAGTTGATTTGAACAGCCTCCCGACTCTCAGCTGATTTGCTCTCAGCTGTTTTGGGCAGGAGTCTTTTGCTAGCTGCAAAGAGTGCTGCTGGAGCACATTTTTTTTTCTCCTTGTGCAATTCAAGCTGAAAACGAAACCGAAACTAAAGCAGGTTGTTGGCTTTGCTGTTTGCTTGAAATGTTGGAAAGGCAGATTTCTTTTCTTTTTCCTCATCAAGAAAGGTAGGTGCAAACAAAGGGAAATTTATGGCAAATGGCAAAAGAGGAGAGTTCAAGATTTTAAAACACAAAAGAAAAAAAGCTCTATTTAACTAGGGAATTGTAATAATTGAGATACTATTAATTGTATATTGTGTTGAAAGCAGAAATGGTTAAGTTGTGGTTTGGAAGAATATATGGGGGAAATTATTTGGTTTATTATTATTGGTAAATATAATTAATTGATTTGTAAGAAATTGGATTGCATGGAAATAATTGGAATATTCATGTTCATATTGATTAATATACAAAAAAGATAGTTATATAACTAATTGATTTATATTAAAATGTTGAATTTGTATTAAACAACTGTAATATTACATAATTAACCAATGTGAGGATGGATATAAAAATAGATGACAATGGGAAGGGATATAATATAGAATAGAAATGAAAAATTGAATTTGATTAAGATTAGAGATGAGGATGAAGGATAATATTGTTTTTTTAAAAAAATAGATGAGGAATAAATATGGCAAAAAGGAAATATAGAAATTGTAAATTTAAGTGAAATGACTAAACACTGTTTAAATTTGTGAACCGGCCAATTACACTGTTCAAAGAAAGAAAATACATTGTATGTTTGTATGTGTGTTTCTAATTATTGCTATTTATTCATATTTGTTCTCTTTTATTCTTTAAAGTTTAACAATTCATCCTTTATCTTAATATCTTTATATTTGTTTGGGGTTGGTTTTCTTCCCTTTCATCTTTTTTATTGTACAGCAATCTTTCTCCTCAAACCTACCACTTCTCTCTTTTCTTTTCTTCTTACTTTCTCTTCCCCCCCTCTTCTTCTCCTCCCTACTTCCTCTTCCTTTCTTCTTCTCCTCCTCTCTTCCTCCCTCTCTTAACCTCACTCCTACTCTTTATTTCCCTTCCCTTCCTTCATCCCTCTCTATTGCTGTATCCTTTTATGCACATGGACTACTCAGAAGGCTGAAAAAGTTATTTTTGACTGGTCCTCTCACTTTTGACCAGTCCTCGAACTTACGACTGTCCTCACATTTTACATTTTTCCCTATCTTGTCACCATGGTGAAAAGAAGCAGTTGTGAAATGAGTGACACTGTTTTTAATAATGCTACAATGGGCATAAATGATGCCCAGTCATAAGTGCGAAGACTGGTCAAAAGTGCGAGGACCTGTCAGAAATCACTTTTTTCAGCCCTCTGGGTAGTCCTTTTGTGCACATGGACTACTCAGAGGGCTGAAAAATTTATTTTTGACTGGTCCTCACACTTTTGACCAGTCCTCGAACTTACGACTGTCCTCACATTTTACGTTTTTGCCCTATCTTGTCACCATGGTGAAGAGAAGCAGTTATGAAATGAGTGACATGGTTGTTAAGAATGCTGCACCGGCATAAATGCGAGGATGGTCATAAGTGTGAGGACTAGTCAAAAATGCGAGGACCTTTCAGAAATGACTTTTTTCAGCCCTCTGAGTAGTCCCTATAGAATAAAATAATACTATATGTATTTTTTTTAATTTATTATATTTGTAAATTGTACTTACGTTGAAATTTTTAAAAATATATTACAATACTGTTTTTGCATTCTATGAAAATTTTTGTTACTCCATATAGACCAAATTTTTAATCAAGCCCCCCCCTCCCTCGGTCAATGGTGTCCCTCTTTACCAATGTTAAAATCTGGTCACCTTATACTTTAGGCCTCTGTTCCCTACAAACTGAGGACTGCACAAGATCCAGGGCAAAAGTCTTTGAAAACAAAGAGGCCTCCCCTTTGTTTCCAAAGCATTTTGCCCTGGATCTTGTGCAGGCCTTGGTGAGCAAAGAACAGAGGCCTAAAGCAGTGTAGTGCGAGATTATGTGAGATCAGTAGTGCCAGATTTCCCACTATTGATCTTGTGTATCTCTCACTATATTAGGCCTCTTTTTTCTGCAAATGCACCCAAGCAGGCAAAGGAACCAATGGCTCGCTACGGCCTCGTAACGTAAGTCCGAGCAGGGTGGAGTGGGGGTACAGGTAGGATGATTGTTGTTGCAACGCCTCTGCTGTCATTTGTAAGTGTGAATGACAGCCGTGGTGCTTAACATTTGTAATTTCAGGACTGAGTCTTAAGTACTTGGGAGGCAGCTAGGTCCTAACTTGAAACAGTCGCTTAGTGAACTGTCGTAACTCAGGGATTACCTGTATCCAAGGATGCTCTGAGTCACACTGCACGAGGCCTTTGTTCTTGAATTGGATTGGGAGAATGATATTCCATGGTCTGAGCGTGAACATTCTGTTTTCACACAATTTGGGGAGATTTCAGAGGACAAATGACAACACATTCTTATCACATGATCTCCAGAGGACCAAAAAAAGCACACCCCATTCTTCTCAGCTTCCACAGATAAGTTCAAATAGAAATGGAAAAATACAGATAAGGAATGCCCCAAAAGCATCTCAGCAAAGAGACACTGACTCTTTCCTTCCTTGGGGTACGAGAAGGCCAGATACTTTCCTTTTCCCTCCAAAAAGATAATATGTGATTAGTGATTTTTAAATAAAAACCATCTATCATCTATCTTCTTGAACTCTCTGATTTGGGACAAGAAAACTCTTACCCAGGGACACCACGTTCCTATGGTTTTCAAGCATGACTTCCGAATGGAGGGCTTTCTGGTCAGGATCCAGCTGAGACCATTCCTCCTCAGAGAAATACACAGCCACCTCCTCGAAGGACACAAGACTCTCCTGAACACGGAAAAAAGAACAGAACAGGAGGATTCGCAAGCTCTGTTCATCATCATCAATGATTTAGAAAAGGGGAGAGAAGGGGAACTCATCAAATATGCAGACAAGACCAAATTGACAGCAATACCAACACTCCACAAAATAGGCTCGAGATATAGAAGGATTGACAAAATGGCACTTCTAACAAAACGAACTTCAATGCTGAGAAATGTAATGTCCTACATTTAGGAAAGAAAAACCAAATGCACTGACATAGAATAGGTGATGCCTGGCTCAAAAGTAGTAAGTGGAACAGGGATCTTGGAGTCCTAGTGGACAATCGCTTAAACGTGAGCCAGCAGTGTGCTACAGTTGCCAAAAACCTATCAACAGAATCATAGGTTGCATTAAGAGAGGGATAGAATCAAGATCACATGAAGTTGCCAGGATGTAAAAAAGATCTTGTGACGCTAGAAAGAGTGCAAGGAAGAGCAAATGAGATGATGAGGGGACTGGAGGCTAAAACATACGATGAATGGTTGCAGGAACTGGGCATGGCTAGTCTAGTGAAGAGAAGGACCAGGAGAGACAGGGTAGCAGTGCTCCAATATTTGAGGGGCAGAGAGGAGGGGGTCAAGCTATTTTCCAAAGAACCTAAAGGCCAGACAAGGAATAATGGATGGAAATTGAACAAGGAGAAATTCAACCTAAAAATAAGGAGACGTTTTCTTACAGTGAAAGCAATGAACCAATATAACAGAAGTTTCATGGGAGCTTCATCACTGGGAGCTTTCAAGAAGAGACTAGACCTGTGATGGCGAACCTATGGCACAGGCGCCACAGGTGGCACATGGAGCCATATTGGTGGGCACGCGAACTCAGCTCTGGCACACATGCGTGCTTTTCCCTTGGGACGGAGGAATAAATTAGACAGCATCGTCCTGGTTTGAAAGGGGGAGCGGGGAAATCACCTTTCTTTGGCAGCATCTATTCCAACGGCTGGAGTGGGAGGGCCCTTTAAACAACGGCCAACTAATTTTCGGGCCTTCTGGGCCCACTGAAAGTCAGCAAACAGGCCATTTCCGGCCTCTGGAGGCTCTCCAGGGAGGGTGGGGAAGGCCATTTTCACCCTCCCCAGGCTCCTAGAAAGGCTCTGGAGCCTGGAGAGGGCGAAAAACGGGCCTACCGGGCCCGCTGTGGCATCATGTGCCAAAAGTGAGTGAAGCATGGGGGGGGGGTCACGCACACATGCGCGGGGGAGGGGCGCATAGAATTATGGGTGTGGGCACGCACGCAAACCCCTCCCCCCACACTCCCCCCACTTTTCACACGCGATGGCAAAAAGGTTAGCCATCACTGGACTAGACTGCCAAAATGTCAAAAATAGTGTAGTGAGGTTGGAGTAGATGACCTAGAAGGTCCCTTCCAACTCTGTTAATCTGTACTTTAGGAGGTTGATAAATTACAAAAAGAAAAGTGGTCTAGCAATTCCTGCCACTGTGATACGTTTATTCTTCAGGGACTTGGAGGAAATTGGAGGAGCACCTAGCAGAACAAGACAACCAGCCGGCCTAGCCTAAATGGTTTTAATTTGAATTTTATAGATTTGGGGTTTTAAATTGGGAGGCCGATTGATTTAATTTCTTTTAATTATCTTTTGTACTTTATGTATTTTGATTTTGGCTGTTCACCGCCCTGAGTCCCTTCTGGGAGAAGGGCGGTATACAAATTAAAATAATAATAATAATAATAATAATAATAATAATAATAATAATAATAA
>WNWU01000111.1:38454-49503 GCA_012654045.1 Ptyas mucosa | reverse complement strand
AATAATAATAATAATAATAATAATAATAATAATAATAATAATAATAATAATAGCCAGAGGAAGCTATGCTGGTTGACAGCAACTGCAACCTGCTATTCTGCTGTCCATGTTGTGGAAGGACACAAAAATAACTCAGTCCAAACAAGGGAATAGAAGGAGAGAAAACTCTACACACCCACAACAAGACAACCAGAGGAAGCTATGCTGGCTGACAGCAACTTCCACCTGCTATTCTGCTCTCCATGTTGTGGAAGGACACAAAAATAACCTAGTACAAACAGGGGAGGGGGGGGAATAGAAGGAGACTCTGCACACTCGCTTCACTTCCTGAAGGGAGGATACAGATCTTTATAACTTTTCCTTTTCTTACTTGATTTAGAGGTTCAGCCGCTGTTTGATCACAGTCATGAAAACCAGAAAATTTCATTCTTTGTTTCTCTGTAAGGAATAAATAATTTCAAAATAAATAATTAACAAAATATTTATTTTATTGATTTATTTTAGACAATTTATATGCCACCTATTCACACATGGTGACTCAAAACAGCAAAAAAAATAAAATAAACCCATATTAAAATAATAAATTTAATAAACAGAGAATTATATAATACATTAAAATAATAAAATCACCCACACCTCTTGCCCCGGCAAAAGCACCTCACAGGAGCCATTTAAGGTGCTCCATCCCGCTCTGGATTTCCCAGGCCCCCTGGCAGAACTAGGTCTTCAATGCCTTCCGGAAGAGTGCTACTGTGGGGGCCATTCTAATCTCGGGGGGGGGGGGGGGGGGTTCCAGAGAGAGGGAGCCGCCACCGAGGAGGCCCTTTTTCTGGGTCTGACCAGATGTGTCTTCCTAGGGGATGGCACCCACAACATTCCCTGCCTCCGCACTCTGGTGGGTCAGGCAGATGTAACCGGTAAGAGACGGTCCCTCAGATAACCTGGTCCCAAGCCATGAAGGGCATTAAAGGTGACAACCAGCACCTTGAATTGCACCTGGAAGCAAATTGGCAGCCAAAGCAGCTCCTGCAGGAGAAGTCATACTTGTGCACACCGGGGTATGCAGAAAACCATGCGGGCCGCTGCATTTTGCACCAACTGGAGCTTCCACATGCTCGTCAAGGACAGCCCCATGTGGAGCGTGTTGCAATAGTCAAGACGGGAAGTGATTAGGCCATAAGTGACTGTGAGTAGGGATTGTCGGTCGAGGAAAGGCCATTTCTGGTGCACAACCCATAGTTGCGCAACGGCCCTCCTGCACACGACTGCCACCTGCTTTTCGAACAGTGGTTTTGAGTGCAGGAGAACCCAGAGATTACGCACAGGGTCTGTTTGGGGTAGTGCCATCCCATCCAAGACCAGAAGTGGCAATTGTCCCCTGGCCAACGAACCTGAAACCCAGAGCCACTCCGTCTTGGCAGGCTTTAGTTTCAACCCATTGCTCCCCATCCAGCCCCTAACAGCGTCCAGGCACTGTGATAGGGAGGACACGGCATTGCTTAACCCACCACGGGCCAAAAAATACAGCTCAGTACCATCATCATATTGGTGATATCTCAGTTCATGCTAGCAGATGATCTCACAAAGCGGTTTCATATAAATGTTGAACAGGAGTGGAAAGTACCGAGCCCTGGGGAACCCCACAAAGCAGTGGACGAGGGCTGGATCTATCCCTTCCTATCAACACTGAGAGTTGCTGCAGAGGAATGAAGTGAGCCAGAATAGCACAAGGCCTCCCACCCCCATTCCCCGAAGCCGCCCCAGGAGAATACCATGGTCAATGGTATCGAAAGCCACTGAGAGGTCAAGTAGAGCAAGGATGGATGCGCCACTCATATCACACTCTCACCAGAGATCATACAAAAGTGTGACCAATGACGATTCTGTCCCAGATCTAGGCCTTCAACAGGGTGGAATCCAGGGATGGCTTCCTAAGAAGAGGGTGGACCACAGCCTCCTTCAAGTGCTGGGGCACTGCCCCCTCCTGTAGGGAAGCATTAATGACTGCCAGCGTCCACCCACCTGTCACCTCCCAGGAAGCTTTCCCAAGCTAGGCGGGGCATGGGTCTAAAACACAGGTACTTGCACCCATACTTCCTAGGATCCTGTCCACTTCCTCAGGAGCAACGGGGTCAAACAGTTCCCAGATAACATAGCAAGAAGCTTCCTCAAGAGCTTCTAGCAGACCAGCAACCACGCTGGTATCCAACTGGGAATCAAGTCGAGTGATTTTGCCTTCCAGAAAAAACACAAATACCTCAGCACACCCTTTCAGGTGGACCTCAATCTCCTCCTTCCCTAAGAGGAGGAGGCTCACCTAAAGAGAATCACTGGGCAATTATCTGTAGATGCAGTTAGTGTGGAGAAGTATAAATAGGAGGAGGTATTGTATAGAAAAGAAGAGAGAGCGAAGGTAAGACAGATGGGTAATCGGAGGATCTTCAGTTACCTCCTGAGGTGTCCTGACTTTGACCCTCCCAAGGGATCCTCCTGAAAAATAGCTCCTGAGGGGGATTTGATGGGTTCTTCTTTCCCTCAGAATCTCTGATCTCCACAGTGCAGCACTTCCAGTAGGAGGAAGGAAGGAAGAAGTAGAATTAATGTACATCACACGACGTAAAGTGGATTCCTATATTCGGAACGCCACCTCAAACCACATCCATGTGGTTGAGTGAGAAAACAATAGAACAATGTCTTACTAGAATAGGTGGGAGATTGCCACATATTATGAATGTAACAGAAGTTTGGGAAGGAGGGGTGAAGTTTTATGCCGCCCTAAGTCTTCGGAGAGGGGTGGTATATAAATTGAAGTAAGTAAGTAAGTAATCAATCAATCAATCAATCAATCAGTATTCAAACAGATTCTCTATTCTCTATTGAACTCTTACCTGCAACTCGACCTGCTCCTTCTGCTCCTCTACCTGGCTCAGGAGGAAGCCTTCCACCAGGGCCACCGCCTGAGAGCTGGTCTCTGCTCCATACTCCCGCACCCAGCTCTCCATCTCTAGGGGCAGAAGAGCCAGGAACTGCTCCAGAACCACCAGGTCCAGCATCTGGGCTTTGGTGTTCTTTTCTGGTCTCAGCCATCGCCTGCAAAAGCCATGGATTTGACTGCAAAGTCCTCGGGGACCCTCAGCCTCTCGGTATTGGATGGAGGTCCAGGGCTGAACTTCTGAAGAGAGGATGGTTTCCTCCTCCTGAATCTTCTGCCCAGTCCTTCTCCAGAGCTTCCCCCACTTCCCAGGCTGAGCAGCTGAAGGGCCTTTTCCACTTCCCTCCTTTCCAAAAGGTCGTGTCTCCATCCTTTCTCTGTCCTGCAGAGCAACTGCAAATGGCTCCAAGGATTCTGGTGGGTCTCCAGATGCCTTTTCCTTCACGGGACCATTTCTAGTGCTGCAGGACTGATCCCTGCATTCCGGTCTTTTTCTTCTTCTCCCAAGAGAAAATTTTGGCTTGCAAAGACCACAAATGGCTTCCAGTTTCTGTATCTGAGATGGGAGGAAAAACAAACAGCAAGAATTAGAAAGTGGAATTCAGCCACTGAACAACCTTCCCCCAACCTGCCAGGAGCCCCAAGCGACTCATCCCAGGCTCAGGGCCGAGGTTCCCCCCCTCTCTCCGAGCAGGGCCGGGAAGGAGGCAGCTGGAGAGGCCGCCCCGCTTCTCTCCCCCTCCGGAGACAGGGAGCCTGGTGCGAATCCTGTCTCCTCCTCGCCTGGCTTCTCTCCCCTCCTGCTGGGCCTCCGCAAGGCCGACCCTCCCCTCACCCTACTCGGCTCCTACCCAGACAGGGGGCGGGAAGGGAGCCCCGATCCCCCTGCATGGAGAGGGCGGCTGGGGAACATGGGACCCAGGGTTGAAGCCGGAGGAGGGCCAGGCGAGGGTCTCTCCCTCCTCCGCCTCTCTTTGCCCGGGAAGAGCCCCCAACTCACCCGGGGAACTTCTGGATCTCCAGGCGCCAGACTCTCCCGCAGCCTCTCTGCCTCCTGAGGAGCCCCGGGGGTTAAAGAGAGCGAGTGCGGAGTCCTAGAGCGGCAAGTGTTTGTGATGTCATTTCCTTCCCAGCCTCCTATGGAAAGGCAGCTGTGATGCCCTCCACTGGACCAATGGGGAAGCGCATGTCGGTACCTTCTCTTAGCAGAGGGCTCCCCCTGCTAGATTAGGTGGAAAGTGACAGGATTGTAGAAAGGGCGGGAAAGAGGAGCGCGTCTGAGGGGAAAGGAGAGGGCACGGATGATGGGCTTGGGAGTAAGAGGAAACGGCCCTCTCAATTTTTCTCCGTCGTCCTCTCCTTCCTGTCCTGGAACCCTCTGTGGAGATGGAGAAAAATCTCTCTGGAGGATTTGAACTCGCTTCCCTCAGGAACAGCCGCCCTGAAGGCTCCGCAGAGATTGTGGGAGGCCTCCAAAGGGTTCAAATCCTGTCAGAAACAGCCGGGCGGTCAGAAGAGGAGGACCAGGAGCCTCTGTGGGAAAGACAGCTTGTGTCTTGCGGTTGTTGAGAACTCCCGCCTGAAGGGGAGGAAGATGGACACAGGCAAGAACGCCACAATCAGGAAAATGATTTTAATTTATTTCTTTTTAATTTCTCTAACTCAATACATGCAGCTGCCCTTCCCAAACTATTCGCTCAGCCTCTCAGCAAAGGGCGGAGGAGAAAGGGCAGGGACCCCTCCGGTCTCTTCTGATGAAAGAAAAGGAAGATCCTGAAAAAGGAATAGAAAGCTAAACTATGAGGAGGAAAAACCATTTTTACCCAGGGATTGAGTAGGAAATTCACCTCAAGAAATGTGACTAGGAAGCTTAAGGCCTTTGGAGAATTTAATTTCTTTTTGAATTTTTTTTTATTTTAAAACAAAAACAAAACATAAAACCACCATTCCAAACAATTACAGTGAGTCAAACGGTAAATATTCTCTTGTGCATAAATCCATTTCTAAAATACCAATTTGTAACAGAAATTTTTATCTTTTATAGAAAAAAAAGCTTCAGATATTTTGTCTTTACATCAACCCCCTATTTCATACTTCAATTCCATGATTTATTATCTATCCATTGATAAAACAAATCACATATCAAATAATAGGACATGTGAAGGCAAGCAAAATTCTGAGATGCATCACCAGATGTTATCACTATCAGCAAAAAGGAGCTCCTATCCCTCTACATAAGGCTTTACTGAGAGTACAGTATTCCATTTGGAATACTGTGTCCAGTTCTGAAGATTTCACTTTAAAAAAGGTATTGATAACATTGTGTGAGTCCAGAGATGGGCAACACGAGGGAAGGCAAGGAAAGATCACCACAAAATTAGTACCAAGAGCCTATGAGTTGCATTTTCTAATTCAGCATCGCTATAACCCCCTTTTCCTTATGGTTTTCTTTCTGTTTTTACTTGCATAAAGTGAAACGGTGGAAAGGCAGACTGAGACAATAGTAAGCAAAGGAAGAAAAGCTGAAACAATAGTAAGGGATTCAGAACTAATGCGGCTGCGCGGGTAATTATGGGAGCGACTCGACGCTCTCATGTAACACTGCTCCTGCATGAGCTGCACTGGCTTCCGGTAGTCTTCCAGGTGCGATTCAAGGTGCTGGTTGCCACCTTTAAAGCGCTCCATGGCTTGGGACCTGGGTATTTACGGGACCGCCTTCTGCCACTGATAGCCTCCCATCAACCGGTACGCTCCCACAGAGAGGGGCTCCTCCGGGTGCCGTCAGCTAGGCAATGTCGGCTGATGACCCCCAGGGGGAGAGCATTCTCCGGGGTCTACTACCCTCTAGAATGAGCTGCCCCCAGAGATTCATAGGACTCCCGACCTTCGTAACTTTCGTCGCACCCTAAAAACATTATTATTCCAACAAGCTGGGCTAAATAATAACAACATTTTATTATTTATAATGGGTTGTTTTATTAGTTTTTTTGGCCAATTTATTTAATTGTTTTAAATTGTTTTTAATTTTTATATTGTCATGGTTTTATTTGGCTGGACACTGCCTTGAGTCCTTCGGGAGAAGGGTGGTATAGAAATTCAATTAAATAAATAAATAAATAATTGCGTTTCTGCCTGCAACTCTCCTCTAGTGGATATACTCATCAGAGGGAGTTACTTGAAACAATTAGGGAATCTGCACCACTTAAATATTAGCATCCACATATCACTTTTAGGGCAAATGATAACCTTAATCTCCATTGATACTCATTTTTTTAAAAAAACTTCCTACTTAGCAAAAAAGCACCAGAATGGATTGAGGATTCAAAATCAGAATCAGAATAAAGCTGAAAGGGAACTTGGAGCTCTTCTAGTCCAACCCCCTGATCAATCAGGACACCCTATATCATTGTCCAGACTCTTCTTTAAAATGTCCAGTGAGGAAGCACCCATGCTATCTGAAGGCAAGCTGTTGCACTAGTGCAGTGGTTCTCAACCTTCCTAACACTGCGACCCTTTAATACAGTTCCTCATGTGGTGACCTCCAACCATAAAATTATTTTCGTTGCTACTTCATAACTGTAATTTTGCTAATGTTATGAATCGTAATGTTAATATCTGATATGCAGGATATATGTTCATTGTTTCAAATTGAACGTAATTAAAGTATAGTGATTAATCACAAAAACAATATGTAATTATATATTGTGAAATATTTATTTCTAATTACAAATAAATGAAATTTTGTCTTGAAGCATGGTGTAGCATGGATAACAGTCTTAATATAACAATAGTAAACTACATTGGTACATTTTGCGACAGTATGCGTAAAAAGCCAATGTCAGCGCGAAGGTTGCAATTGCTTCTTTCTCACCAGATCAGAAATTCTCGGGGCCGTCTTTGCAAGAGCACAACAAAGATCATCTTCCACAACAAGTCTACTTCTGTATTTAGACTTGATAACCAACAAGCTGGAAAACCTTATTTCGCAAAGATATGTTGTTGGAAATGGAAGAAGAAGGTGCAACACAGTCTCAGACAGAACAGGGTACGACTGCAAACACTTGATCCAGAATTTTGTAACTGGCATTGTAGAGAAATCAGTTCTCGCTGCATCGTTGTTAATAAGGTCAATGAACTCCTCTTGTGCTGTCTCAGGAACATCTTCAACTTTGACTGTGAATGGGCTTCTGGCAAGTGCAAATGGGGTGTCAGGTAGATTTGGAAAGTACAATGAAATTTCATCTACAAGCATGTGCAACTGTTCTTTCACAGAAATTATCGTAATCTTTTTGTCTGGTTCAATGTCATGTTCCTCAAAGAAAGCAGATAAGGTAGGCAAATTTTGGATGTAAATTTTATTTTCATCCAATTTTTTTTGCCAAAGCTGAAGTTTCATTTGGAATGATCGGATCTTTTCAGACAAAATCGAGGCATGTTGCATCTGGTCCTTGCAGTGATAAATTTAACTCATTCAAGATGGCAAAGATATCAACCAAGTAAGCTATTTTCTGCAGTTCACTTTGATTGCTGAAAAGTGCTTCTAACTGCGGTCTTGCTTTCTGATTAAAAAACGTTTTGAGTTCATCAAAAAGCTCAAAAACACATTTTAAAACTTTTCCTCTCGACAACCATCTCACTTCAGTGTGAAATAGCAGAGCATTGTTCGGGGCATCCAACTCGTTGCACAGTTGCGAAAACAGTCGACTGTTTAAAGAGCTCGCCTTTACAAAATTGACAGAACTTATGACACTTTTCATTACTTCTTGTAACTCTTGTGGCAGCGTCTTCGTTGCTAATATTTGCCGATGGATCATACAATGAGTTCTGATGACTTTTGGTGACTCATTCAGTACCAAACGTTGAAATCCAGATCGACATCCTAGCATAGCTGGAGCACCATCTGTGCAAACACCACAAACCTTTTCCCAAGAGATCTTATGCTTTTTCAGAAATGAACCAACTGTGTCAAATACATCACGTGCAGTAGTTGTCATTTCAAGAGGTTTGGGGGGAAAAAACCCTCTTTAAAGTTGCCATCATTAATATACCTCATGTAAACCAGTAACTGTGAACAGTTTGCAACGTCTATAGATTCATCAAGCCAGGTACTAAATATCGGAAGTGGAGCAGATTTAATTTCCTGGATTACCTGATCAAGAATATCAGCAGACATGTCATCTATTCTTCTGCGGACAGTGTCGTTAGATAAGGAAATTGCACTCAATTTCTTAACAAATTCATCTCTAATCGTAACTCGAACAATGTCTTTGGCCGCTGGCAACAGTAAATCCTTAGCAATGGTGTGAGGTTTCATAGCTCTGGCAATTCTGAGTGCCAGCAAATATGAAGCTTCAACAGCTGCTGTTTTGTTTGTGGTACTTGCCTGGCTTTCTTGAGTCCATCAGCTTTGCTTCTAAAATAGTTGGTATCCTTGCCGGCAAAGCTCGGATGCTTGCTATCAAAATGGCTTTTTATTTTCTTCAGCTTCATAGATTCGGCTGATAGAACTTCACAACAAATAAAACATTGCAGTTTCTCAATTCCTGCTGTAATTATTGAGGTAAACCCGTACTGTAAAAAATCCTCACTATATTTTCTTTTCTTAATTTTCTTCTCTACATGATCCATTGTCATGGGATGGTTTGCTAATGAAAATAATATATAACAATAGCTTTAATAATGCAAAATATGATACATGGCATAGTTCTTCCCTAACTTGCACATGACTGTTAGAGCCAGGAGAGATCATGGATTGAGTAAAATGTGAAACTCACTTAACAACGCTCTTGCTTAGCAACCAAAATTTTGGGCTCAATTCTGGTCATAAATCAAGGACTTTCTCTCTTCCTCTCCCTTTTTCTTTCTCTTTCTCTATTTTTGTCTCTTTTTCTTTCATTCTCTTTTCTCTCTCTCTCCCTTCCTCTTTCCTTCTTTCTTTCTCTCTCTCTCTCTCTCTCTCTCTCTCTCTCTCCCTCCCTCCTTCAAAGACTAGGAGAGTGAGACTGGGAGGCCCGAGAGAAAATGCTTGGCTGCGGTGGCAACAGCAGCGGCACACAAAACAGGAGCTTCAGGTTGTGGCAGGCGGAGGCAGGGGTTGAAACGGGAGCTTCAGGGCACTCCCCAAAATTTCTCCTGTGAGGCTTTTGCCACTGCAGGCATTGGCAGCGGCAGCGGCGGCAGCAGCAGGGAATCCCTGAAGTCACTCACCAAAACTATTTCTGTGCCGCTTTTGCCGCTGCAGGCAGCGGTGGCAGCAACAGGGAGTCCCGGAACTCCCTGGGACTTTTCCTGCACTAGAATCTATTCTAGTGTGTAGCGCGCGCGCACACACACACACACATACACAACCTCTTTCCACTCTCTTTGCTAAAGGGTGGGGGCACAGCATTGCACCCTGTGATATGCAGCCCTCCAGCAGAGGCAGAGGGTGAAGGTGAGTGAAGGCATGGGGGGGGAGCAGAGAGGGCTTAGGCGACCCCTGTGAAAGGTCCTTTCGACCCCCAAAGGGGTTGCGACCCACAGGTTGAGAACCGCTGCACTAGTAAATTGTCCTCATGGTAAGAAAATTCCAGGTTGCTTCTCTCCTTGATTAGTTTCCATCCATTTGTTCCTTATCTTGCCCTCTGGTGGTTTGGGGAGAAAATTAGATATTAGATTAACAAAGTTGGAAAGGACCTTGTCGTTCATCTAGTCCAACCCCCCCGCCCAAATAGGAGACCCTACACCATTTCTGACAAATGGCAGTCCAATCTCTTCTTGAAAGCCACCAGCGATGAAGCACCCACAACTTCCGAAGGCAAACTCTTCCATTGCTTGATTGTTCTGTCAGAAAATTTCTCCTTATTTCTAGGTAGAATCGCTCCTTGGTAAGTTTTCATCCATTATTCCTTGTCTGGCCTTCAGGTCCTTGGAAATTAGCTTGACCCCCTCCTCTCTATGGAAGCCCACAGAGTGTTCAAACATTGGAACATTGCTATCCTGTCTCCCCGGTCTTTCTCTTCACTAGACTAGCCATGTCCACTTCCAATACCGTTCTTATTTTAGTTTTCCAGCCTTTAATCAGATTAGCTGCTCTTCTTTGCACTTTTTCCAAAGTTTCAACATCCTTTTTGTAATGTGATGACCCAAACAGGATGCGATATTCCAGCTGTGATCTTACTAAGGCTTTATGGAGCGGTACTAATATTTCATGTGATTTTGATTCTATGCCTCTGTTTATACAACCAAGGACTGTATTTTCTTTTTTGGCTGCTGCGGCACACAGGTGATTCATGCTTAATTGATCATCCATTCCGACTCCAAGGACCCTTCACAGTTACTATTTTCATGGTTGATTCAGCTTTCATCCTTCTGAGGTGGGTAAAATGAGGAGCCAGATCGTTGGAGACCATATGCTGACTTTGTAAACTGCTCACAGAGTGCTGTAAAGCATTGTGAAGTGGTATATAAGTCTAAGTGGAATTACTATTGCTATACAGTTTCTCCTGAGCGTGGATCCTTTTATGAGAAGTAAAACTACCTTTCTGAGCAAAGGCCTTTCCACACTCCATGCATTTATACAGTTTCTCCCCTGTGTGGATCATCTTATGTTGAATAAGATGACCTCTTTGAGCAAAGGTCTTTCCACATTCCATGCATTTAAAGGGCTTTTCCCCTGTATGGAACTTTTTGTGCATAGTAAGTTCACAGCTATGAGTAAAGGTTTTCCAACACTCCATACATTTATACGGCTTCTCCCCTGTGTGGATCGTCTTATGTCGAATAAGATTACCTCTTTGAGCAAAGGTCTTTCCACATTCCATGCATTTATTCGGCTTCTCCCCTGTGTGGATCCTCTCATGGGAAATAAGGCTACCTCTTTGAGCAAAGATTTTTCCACACTCCAAGCATTTATACGGCTTCTCCCCTGTGTGCATCCTCTTATGGTGAATAAGATGACCTCTTTGAGCAAAGGTCTTTCCACATTCCACGCATTCATACGGTTTCTCCCCTGTGTGGAGCCTTTCATGTGTTCTTAGGATACAGCTCTGACCAAAGGTCTTTCCACACTCCATGCATTTAAATGGCTTTTCCCCTGTGTGGATCCTCTTATGGGAAATAAGATGACCTCTTTGAGC
>WNWU01000111.1:11649-38444 GCA_012654045.1 Ptyas mucosa | reverse complement strand
TCTCCCCTGTGTGGATCCTCTTATGGGAAATAAGATGACCTCTTTGACCAAATGTCTTTCCACACTCCATGCATTTATACGGCTTCTCTCCTGTGTGGAGCCTTTCATGTACTCTTAGGACACTGCTCTGAGCAAAGGTCTTTCCACACTCCATGCATTTAAATGGCTTCTCTCCTGTGTGGATCATCTTATGGCGAATAAGATTACTTCTTTGAGCAAAGGTCTTTCCACACTCCATGCATTTATATGGTTTCTCTCCTTTGTGGATGCTTTTATGGGAAATAAGATTACTACATATTCTGAACCTGTTACCAGACTCTCTGCATTTGTATACCTTCTCCCCAGTATGAATCCCTTCATGGGAATTAAGTTGCCTGCTTGTTCTAAAACATGTTCCACATTCCAAACATTTGTAAGGCTTCTCTTTTGTGTCAATCACCTTTTGAGATGTAAGAAACTTATATCCAAGAGAATGAATGAATGTCCCATTGTAACTTTCTCCGCTGTGTCTCCTTAAAGCATTTTCTGCTTTGTTTTGGCTTAAATAGTGTTCATTTACTAGTAAGTTAGCTTTGATTGGCTTCACACTTTCCCCAATATGTTTTTTCTTTATTTTCTCCTGTTGGGCAAGAAAGTCTTGCATCGGACCATTGGTGGAAGATGAGCTTTCCTGATTCCAATCATTTGATTGTTTTCTATCATGCATTTCTAATTCCATTTGAATTCCAAAATTCTCTGTTCCATCTTTAGCATTGATCACTTGGAACAGTTCACAGGAATCTTGTTTCTCCTGACCATTATAACCTTCAAAAGAAAAGAGAAATGAAAACAGTAACAAGGTTAGAGAAAAAGATCAAACTGTACAAAGTCAAGTGAATTTCCTTCTGAATTTTTCCAAAATTCCTTTAAGTTTTATGCTTGCATGCTTACAGTGGTGTGATATAGGCAGGATAATTTCTATATTCATGAGTCCTGAAAGCTTTAAAAATATCTAGAAAACATCTCTTTCTTTACAATTATATATATATATATATATATATATATGCAAATCTCAATCAAATCTTTGAATCATAATCAGGGGAAACACCCAAGGAGGAATAAGGAGAAAATTTAAGATTTATTGAGGTGGGTTAATTTCAGCAGAGACCTGTGAGAACTGAAACCATTTTGAAAAAAGCTCTTTCTTCCCCAGTGTACCTTGGAGCAGCTAGTACACGGCGCCTGTCTGGCAGGCAGGACTCCCGCTCGGCCCATTCCTTGATCCCAACGATGAGACTTTGGAGTGAAGTCCCTTCCCTGAAGCCTCCCATTGGCTTGTAAATGCTCTCTGCACTGAAACTAGAAAGGTTGGGAGGCTTCAAGAATGGCTATTTTGCTGCTCCAAAGCCTCATCAACTTGCAAGGGCTTTTTCGTCGGATCTGGTACAGACTTTAGTTCACAGAGAACATAGGCCTAAATTACTTTACTGCGAGATCACACAAGACGAGAAGTGTAATGCAAGTTCATGTGAGATCAGTAGTGCCAGATTTCCAACTATTGATCTTGTGTATTTCTCACTACTTTAGGCCTCTTTTTTCTGCAAATGCACCCAAGCAGGCAAAGGAACTGATGGCTCGCTACATCCTCGTAACGTAAGTCAAAGCAGGATGGGGTGGGGGTACAAGTAGGATGATTGTTGTTGCAACGCCTCTGCTGTCATTTGTAAGTGTGAATGACGGCCATGGTGTTGTAACATTTGTAATTTCAGGACCGACCCTTAAGTACTTGGGAGATGGCTAGGTCGTAACTTGAAATAGTCGCTTACTGAACTGTCGTAACTCAGGGATCACCTGTATCCTAGGATGCTCTGAGTCACACTGCATGAGGCCTTTGTTCTTCAGCTGGATTGGGAGAATGCTCTTCCATGGCCTGAGCGTGAAAGTTCTGTTTTCACACAATTTGGGGAGGTTTCAGAGGACAAATGACAACACATTCTTGTCACATGATCTCCAGAGGATACATAAAAGCATACCTCATTCTTTTCAGCGTCCATAGATAAATTCAAATAGAAATGGAAAAATACAGATAAGGAATGACCCAAAAGCATCTCAGCAAAGGGGTACAAGAAGGCCAGATACTTTCCTTTTCCCTCCCGGGAGACAATATCTGATTAGTGATTTTTTAATAAAAAACTAACTATAAACTGTCTTCTTGAACACTGATTTGGGACAAGAAAACTTACCAAGAGAGACCACGTTCCTATGGTTTTCAAGCATGACTTCCGAATGCAGCGCTTTTTGCTCAGGATCCAGCTGAGACCATTCCTCCTCAGAGAAATACACAGCCACCTCCTCGAAGGACACAAGACTCTCCTGAACATGGAAAAAAGAACAGAACAGGAGGATTTGAAAGATCTGTTCATCATCAATGATTCGGGGGGTTGAAGGGGAAATCATCAAGTTTGCAGAAAATACCAAATTGTCAGGAATAGCAACACTCCACAAGATAGGCTCGAGATATAGAAGGATTGACAGATTGGCAGCTTCTAACCAAATGAACTTCAGTGGTGAGAAATGTAATGTGCTACATTTAGGAAAGAAAAACCAAATGCACTGCCATAAAATAGGTGATACTTGGCTCAAAAGTAGTAAGTGGAAAAGGGCTCTTGGAGTCCTAGTGGACAATCACTTAAACATGAGCCAGCAGTGTGCTACAATTGCCAAAAAACACCCAATAGAATCATAGGCTGCATTAAGAGAGGGATAGAATCAAGATCATATAAAGTATTAGTGCCACTTTATAATGCCTTGGTAGGACCACACTTAGGAACTTTGCATCCAGTATTGGTTCTCATGATGTAAAAAAGATCTTGAGACTCTAGAAAAAGTGCAAGGAAGAGCAACCGAGATGATGAGGGGACTGGAGGCTAAAACATATGATGAACGGGTGCAGGAAGTGGGCATGGTTAGTCTAGTGAAGAGAAGGACCAGGGGAGGCACAATAACAGTGTTCGAATATTTGAAGGGCTGCCACAGAGAGGAAGGGGGTCAAGCTATTTTCCAAACGACCTGAAGGCCAGTCAAGGAATTATGGATGGAAACTGAACAAGGATAGATTCAACCTGGAAATAAGGAGACATTTTCTGACAGTGAAAGCAATCAACCCATGGAACAGAAGTTTCCTTCAGAAGTTGTGGGAGCTTCATCACTGGGAGCTTTCAAGAAGAGACTAGACTGCCAACTATCAGAAATGGTGTTAGGGGGTTGGACTAGATGACCTACAAGGTCCCTTCCAACTCTGTTAATCTGTACCTTATGAGGTCAATAAATTAAAAAAAGAAAGGTTGTCCACCAATTCCTGCCACTGTGATACGTTTATTCTTCAAGGATTTTAAAATAAGTGCTTCTTGTAAAGGCAAATTTGGAGGAGCACCTAGCAGAACAAGACAACCAGAGGAACCTATGCTGGCTGACAACAACTTGAACCTGCTATTCTGTTGTCCATGTTCTGGAAGGACACAAAAATAACCCAGTCCAAACAAGGGAATAGAAGGAGAGAGAACTCTGTACACCCACTTCACTTCCTGAAGGGAGAATACAGATCTAATAATTTTTCCCTTTCTTACTTGATTTAGAGGTTCAACCGCTGTTTGATCACCATCATAAAAACCAGAAAATTTCATTCTTTGTTTCTCTGTAAGGAATAAATAATTTCAAAATAAATAATTAACAAAATATTTATTTTATTGATTTATTTTAGACAATTTATATAACGCCTATTCGCACATGGCGACTCAAGGCAGCTTGCAAAATATTAAACCCATATTAAAATAAGAAAACTAATAAAAGGAGAATTACATAATACATTAAAATAATAAAATCACCCCCACCCTCTGCCCCGTCGAAAGCACCTCACAGGAGCCATTTAATGGGCTCCATCCCACTCTGGGTTCCCCAGGCCCGCTGGCAGAACCAGGTCTTCAGCGCCTTCCAGAAGAGTGCTCCTGTGGGAGGCCATTCTAATCTCTGGGATGGATGATGTTCCAGAGAGGGAGCCGCAATGGAGAAGGCCCTTCTTCTGGGTCTCACCGGGTATGTCTTCCTAGGCCAGGGGTCTGCAACCTTAAACATTCAAAGAGCTATTTGGGCCCGTTTCCCACAGGAAACACCAGGAGCCACAAAAACCTTTCCTGTGTCTGACTATTTCTTGAGCGGCCACAAAACTAGCATATTTAGTTGAATTAAACATTCTGTTTTGTTCTGAAACTTTTCTTTTCTTGGATTTATCCATTGTTGGCCTACCGGAGGTTGAAAAGCTAAATAAATCGTGTGCTGGCGGGTGTCACACATTGGCAGTTGCGACACATATTTTGAGTGACAGGGAGCTGCAGCAGAGGAGTGAAAGAGCCACATGTGGCTCCAGAGCCACAGGTTGCTGACCTTTGTCCTATGGGATGAGACCCGCAACATTCCCTGCCTCCACACTATCGTGGGTCGGGCAGATGTAACCGGTAAGAGACAGTTACAATGGTACATTCATTCCTTCTCTTGGAAATAAGTTCCTTAAATCTCAAAAAGTGATTGACACAAAAGAGAAGCCTTACAAATGTTTGGAATGTGGAACATGCTTTAGAACAAGCAGGCAATTTACTTTCCATGAAGGGATTCACACTAGGGAGAAGCTATACAAATGCAGAGAGTCTGGTAACAAGTTCAGAAGACATAGTAATCTTATTTCTCATAAAAGGTTCCACTCAGGAGAGAAACCATATAAATGCTGGAGTGTGGAAAGACGTTTGCTCAAAGAGGTTATCTTATTCACTATAAGAGAATCCATATAGGGGAGAAGCCATATATATGCATGGAATGTGGAAAGACGTTTGCTCAAAGAGGTAGTCTTATTTCCCATAAGAGGACCCACACAGGGGAGAAGCCGTATAAATGCATGGAGTGTGAAAAGAGTTTTGCTCATTGCAGTTACCTAAGAATAAACAAAAGGATCCACACAGGGGAGAAACCATATAAATGCATTGAATGTTGAAAGGCCTTTGCTCAGAAAGGTAGTCTTACTTCTCATAAAAGGATCCACGCTCAGAAGAAACTGTATAGCAATAGTAATTCCACAATTCTTTACAGCAATCTTTGAGCAGTTTACAAAGTCAGCATATGGTCTCCCGCAATCTGGGTCCTCATTTTACCCACCTCGGAAGGATGAAAGCTGAATCAACCATGACCCTGTCAGAATCAAACTACTAGTTGTGGGCAATTAGCCTATACTACTGCATTCTAACCACTGATCCACCACATCTCTATAGATTTTGATCTGTATGGATATTGTGCCTTTCGGATCCAAACAGGACAAGGTAGAATTCAACAAAATGAAATTTAATGTGGAGAAAACTAAGCTTTTACACTTGGGCAGGAAAAACAGATTACCTGAAACCTGAAAATAGTAACTGTGAAGGGTCCTTGGAGTCGGAATGGATGATCAATTAAGCATGAATCACCTGTGTGCGGCAGCAGCCAAAAAAGCGAACACAATGCTCGGTTGTATAAACAGAGGCATAGAATCAAAATCACATGACGCATTAGTACCGCTCCATAAAACCTTAGTAAGACCACACCTGGAATACCGCATCCCCTTTGGGTCATTATGTTACAAAAAAGATGTTGAAACTTTGGAAAAAGTGCAAAGAAGAGCAGCTAAGCTGATTAAAGGCCGGAAAACTAAAATAAGAACGGTTATAGGAACTGGACATGGCTAGTTTAGTGAAGAGAAGGACCAGGGGAGACAGGATAGCAGTGTTCTAATATTTGAGGGGCTGTCAGAGAGGATGGGGTCCAAGGCACCTGAAGGCCAGACAAGGAATAATGGAAGGAAACTTATCAAGGAGCAATTCTACCCAGAAATAAGGAGAAATTTTCTGACAGAACAATCAATCAATGGAAGAGCTTGCCTTCGGAAGTTGTGGACGCTTCATCGCTGATGGCTTTGAAGAAGAGATTGGACTGCCATTCGTCAGAAACGGAGTAGGGTCTCCTGCTTGATCAGGGGGCTCAACTAGAAGAGCTCCAAGTTCCCTTCCAGCTCTATTCTGATTTTGATTTTGAATCCTCAATCCATTCTGGCGCTTTTTTGCTAAGTAGCAGGTTTTAAAAGAAAAATGAGCATCAGAGGACATTAAGGTTATCATTCGCCCTCAAAGTGATGTCTAGCTGCCAATATTTAAGTGGTGCAGATTTCCTAATCATTTCAAGTAATTCCTTCTGATGAGTATATCTATTATAGCAGAGTTGCAGGCAGAAATGCAATTAGTCCTGAATCTCTTACTATTGTTTCAGCTTTTCTTCCTTTGCTTACTATTGTCACAGTCTGCCTTTCCACCATTTCACTTTATGCAAGTAATAACTGAGAAAGAAAACCATAAGGAAAAGGGGGTTAAAATGATGCTGAATTAGAAAATGCAACTCATAGGCTGTGTGTCCTAATTTTGTGGTGATCTTTGCTTGCCTTCCCTTGTGTTGCCCATCTCTGGACTCACACAATCTTATCAATACCTTTTTTAAAGTGAAGTCTCCAGAACTGGACACAGTATTCCAAATAGAGTCTCACTAAAGCCCTATGTAGAGGGATAGGAGCTCCTTTTTGCTGATGGTGGTACATCTGGTGATGCATCTCAGAATTTTGTTTGCCTTCAGAGCTGCCTGGCCACACTGCTTGCTTATGTTGCAGTTATCATAGTTTCAGTGCCATGGCAACTACTTTCACATAGTTGTGTAAAAGAAGGGAAGAGAAAGCAGTGGTAGGGATATGTGGATGCATATTACATTCCCATAGGTAGGCAGCCTGCTGGCCACCCCAGGCAGCCCCTGATTTACAATAATTTATTAAGTAACCATTTGAAGTTCCAATGGCAATAAATGATGGCTCTGACCTCCTCCCTCCCTCCCTCCCCAATTAGGCATACTCCAGGATATGAGAATGAAAACCACTCTGGTTTCTTCCCCTAACCCCCAAACTTTAACCTTAGACTGTCTACTGTTGACCTCGCCCCATTCCTAAGAGTCTCTAAGGCGAGTGCATAAGCTCACCAGCGTGCCTACCGTCCCTGTCCTAATGTTTCCTTTTATATGTATCCATTTCATATCTTCATAATTATGTTTATATTTATATCTGTTAAATATTACATGCTTGACTATATACATGTATGTATGTATGTATTATTGTTTTAGCTAGGGTTTTTCCTATGTAAATCAAGATGTTTATACTGTATAGCCATAGTTCAGTGAAATCCCAATTCATTCTTTTCTAGGCTTTATCAGAATTAATTAATTAATTAATTAATTAATTAATTTATGCTCATTGGGTGGGAGCTTGGCTGTGTTCTGATTGGGTGGAGATGTGTTCTGATTGGTTGGGGGCTTGGCTGTGCTCTGATTGGATGGGGAGTTGGCTGTGCTCTGATTGGATGTGGTGTTTGGGTGGGGGCTTGGTTGTGCTCGGGTTAGTCTGAGTTGCAGGGGGATTAGAGCTGGTGAGCTGCGTTGCTGTTCTTTGGCTTCACGTTCATGGTCGTGCCACATCTTCATGGTGGGTGTCAGTCTGCTTCATGTATGGATTGGAGGGGTTTAAAGTGGCTAATGATGCAGCTGTGATCTGGCTTCTGGTCCGTGGTCATGCCTCATCATCGGTGTGGTGATTCCCCTGCAACTCAGACTAACCCAAGTACAACCAAGCTCCCACCCAAACAGAACACACCCCCAGCCAATCACAGCACAGCCAAGCCCCCAACCAATCAAAACACACCTCCACCCAATCAAAACACAGCCAAGCTCCCAACCAATGAGTTCACACCCCCACTAGCAGTTAAAAGGAAGAAACAGCTGAGATCACGCATTGCTCCTAGAAGCACAAAGCCGAAAACACCAGCCTGAAAATGATGAATGAGACTTCGTCGAAACGTCGTCAAGACACTTCCAATTTTATGCGGAAGAAAACCCAAAGACCTACATACAAACACCCGCGAAAACCTCAGAAAATATATATAATTTATATATATATTTTAAAAAACAACCTCTAGAGCTACTGCACAACCACCTTCCCAACCACTTTCCCCAAAAAGGGAAGATTGGAGACAGGTTGGAAATTATTCAACAGGATGGAATCCAGGGATGGCTTCCTAAGAAGAGGGTAGACTACAGCCTCCTTCAAGTGCTGGGGCACTACCCTCTCCTGTAGGGAGGCATTAATGACCACCAGCGTCCACCCACCTGTCACCTCCCGGGAAGCTTTCACAAGCCAGGCAGGGCATGGGTCTAAAACACAGGTGCTTGCACCCATACTCCCTAGGATCCTGTCCACTTCCTCAGGAGCAACAGGGTCAAACTGTTCCCAGATATCAGAGCAAGAACCTGCCTCAAGAGCTTCCACCAGACCAGCAACCACACCGGGATCCAACTGGGAACCAAGTCGAGCTATTTTGTCTTCCAGAAAAACCCCCAATTCCTCAGCATGCCCCTTCAGGTGGACCTCAATCTCTCCCTTCCCCAATAGGAGGAAGCTCACCTAAAGAGAGTCGCTGGGCAATTATCTGCAGATGCAATTAATGTGGAGAAGTATAAATAGGAGAAGGAATCGTATAGAAGAGAAGAGAGTGAAGGTAAGACAGATGGGTAATCGGAGGATCTTTAATTACCTCCTGAGGTGTCCTGACTTTGATCCTCCCAAGGGATCCTCCTGAAAAATAGCTCCGGAGGGGGATTTGGTGGGTTCTTATTTCCCTCAGGATTTCTGATCTCCACAGTGCAGCACTTCAAATAGGAGGAAGGAAGAAGCAGAATTAATGTATATCACACAACGTAAAGTGGATTCCTATGTTTGCAACGCCACCTCAAAGCTCCCAATATCCATCCCTGTGGTTGAATGAGAAAATAATGGAACAATGTCTTTCTAGAATAGGTGGGACATCGCCACATATTATGAATGTCAGAGAAGTTTGGGAAGGAGGGGTGAAGTATTCGAACAGAATCTCTATTCTCTTTTGAAGTCTTACCTGCAACTCGACCTGCTCCTTCTGCTCTTCCGCTTGGCTCAGGAGGAAGCCTTCCACCAGGGCCACCGCCTGGGAGCTGGTCTCCGCTCCACACTCCCGCACCCAATTCTCCATCTCTGGGGGCAGAAGAGCCAGGAACTGCTCCAGAACCACCAGGTCCAGCATCTGCTCTTTGGTGTGCTTTTCTGATCTCAGCCATTGCCTACTAAAGTCATGGAGATGGCTGCAAAATCCTCGGGGACCCTCAGCCTCCTTGCATTGGATGAAGTTCCAGGGCTGAACTTCTGAAGGGAGGATGGTTTCCTCCTCCTGGATCTTCTGCCCAGTTCTTCTCCAGAGCTTCCCTAGTTTCCCAGGCTGAGCAGCTGAAGGGCCTTTTCCACTTCCCTCCTTTCCAAAAGGTTGTGTCTCCATCCTTTCTCTGTCCTGCAGAGCAACTGCAAATGGCTCCAAGGACTCTGCTGGGTCTCCAGATGCCTTTTCCTTCAGGGGACCATTTCTGGTGCTGCAGGACTGATCCCTGCAAGGGATTCCGCTCTTTTTCTTCTTCCCCAAGAGAAAATTTTGGCTTGCAAAGACCACAAATGGCTTCCAGTTTCTGTATCTGTATTGTATCTGAGATTGAAAGAAAAATAAATACCAAGAATTAGAAAGTGGAATTCAGCCAGTGAACAACCTTCTGGGCTTCAGCAAGGCTGACCCTCCCCTCCCCCCACTCGGGCTCTTTGCATGGAGAGGGCGGCTGGGGAGCATGGGACCCGAGTTGAAGCCGGAGGAGGGCCGGGCGAGGGTCTCTCCTTCCTCCGCCTCCCTTTGCACAAGAAGAGCCCCCAACTCACCCGGGCCACGTCTGGATCTCCCCCCACCCCCGCCAGACTCTCGCAGCTTCTTCGATTCCTGTGGCGCCCCAGGGGTTAAGGAGAGCGAGTGCACCATCCTAGAGCGGCAAGCTTTCATTATATCACTTCCTTCCCAGCCACCCCTATAAAGCCGGCCATGACGTTTGCCCTCCAGTAGACCAATGGGGAAGCGCCGGTCTCTTGGCGGAGGGCGGGGATTAGGGGCAAAGTGCCAGGATTGTAGAAAGGGCGGGAAAGAGCAGCGCGTCTGAGGGGAAGGGAGAGGGTACGGATGATGGGCTTGGGAGTAGGAGGAAAGGCCCCTCTCAATGCCTGCCAGCCCAAGCAAAGCTTTGTGGTTTTCAGAGGCGGCACTTTCTCCAGCTTCCTCTCTTTCCTGTCCAGGAATCATCTGTGGAGATGGAGAAAAAAATCTCTCTGGAGGATTTGAACTCACTTCCCTCAAGAAGAGCAGCCCTGAAGGCTCCGCAGAGATTGTGGGAGGCCTCCAAAGGGTCCAAATCCTGTCAGAAACAGCCGGGCGGTCAGAAGAGGAGGACCAGGAGGCTCTCTGGGAAAGACAGCTGGTGTCTTATGGTTGTTGGGAACTCCCGCCTGAAGGGGAGGCAGATGGGAGACAGGCAGGAAAATTATTTTAATTTATTTCTTTTTTTTATTTCTTTAATTCAATACATGCAGCTGCCCTTCCCAAACTATTCGCTCAGCCTCTCAGCAAAGGGGGGAGGAGAAAGGGCAGGGACCCCCTCCGGTCTCTTCTGATAAAAGAAAAGGAAGATCCTGAAAAAGGAATAGAAAGCTAAACTATGATGAGGAAAAACCATTTTTACATAGGGATTGAGTAGGAAATTCACCTCAAGAAATGTGACTAGGAACCTTAAGCCCCTTGGATAATTGAATATAGGGATATATCATTAAACCATAAATGAAGAGAAAAAGAAAAGGAAAAAGCAAAACACGAAAAGCTGAAGGCTCCATTGCTATGAAAACATTTGACCACATTTGGAGTCACAATGACACACAGAGTTTAGCTACAGTGAGCAAAACGTTTAAAAAGATGGAAAAGTGGTTAAAAATCCATTTTTAAAAATGGAAGTAACGTCATAATTTTTAAAATAGAATAGAATAGCAGAGTTGGAAGGGACCTCTGAGGTCTTCTAGTCCAACCTCCTGCCCAGGCAGGAAACCCTACATCACTTCAGACAAATGGTTATCCAACCTCTTCTTAAAAATTTCCAGTGTTGGAGCATTCACAACTTCTGCAGGCAAGCTGTTCCACTTATTAATTGTCAGGAAATTTCTCTTTAGTTCTGTTGCTTCTCTCCTTGATTAGTTTCCACCCATTGCTTCTTGTCCTACCCTCAGGTGCTTTGGAAAATAGTTTGACTCGTTCTTTTTTTTGGCAGCCTCTGAGATATTGGAACACTGCTACATCTCTCCCCTAGTCCTTTTAATTAAACTACACATACCCAGTTCCTGCAACCGTTCTTCATATGTTTTAGCCTCCAGTTCCCTAATCATCTTTGTTGCTCTTCTCTGCACTCTTTCTAGAATCTCAACATCTTTTTTATATCATGGCGACCAAAACTGAAAGCAATATTCCAAATGTGGCCTTACCAGGGCATTATAAAGTGGTATTAACACTTCATGTGATCTTGATTTTATCCCTCTTAATGGAGCCTAGAACTGTTTTGGCTTTTTTGGCAGCTGCTGCATACGGCTGGCTCATATCTAAATGGTTGTCCACTAGGACTCCAAGATCCCTCTCACAGTTACTACTATTGAGCACATATACGGTACCTGTGCATTTTGTTTTTCTTGTCTAAATGTAGAACCTTGCTTTTTTTACTGTTGAATTTCATTTTGTTAGATAGCGCCCAATGTTCAAGTCTGTCAAGATCCTTCTGTATCTTGAGCCTATCTTCTGCAGTGTTGGCTATTCCTGCCAACTTGGTGTCATCTGCAAATTTGATGAGTTTCCCATCTATCCCCTCGTCCAAGTCATTGATGAAGATATTGAAGAGCACTGGGCCTTAATCATGCAGTGAAGATAATATAACCAAGACAACCAAGGATGGACAATCAACATAGTCTTTAGGAGGCAATACCCACAGCCACTCGGTCTTGTCTGGGTTAAGTCTGAGCCTGTTGACTCTTATCCAGACTGTCACGGCCTCCAGGCACCAGCACATCACATCCACCGCCTCACTGAATTGACGCGGGGTAGAGATATACAGCTGGGTATCATACGCGTATTGCTGGTACCTCACCTCGTATCATTGGAGGATCTCACCCAGTGGCTTCATGTAGATGTTAAATAGGAGGGGAGAGAGGACCGAGCCCTGAGGTACCCCGCAAAAAAGGGGCCTAGGGGTCAACCTCTGTCCTCCTACCAACCCTGACTGACCGACAAGAGAGATAGGAGAACCACGGAAACACAGTACCTCCGACTCCCTTAGTTGTCCCAGAAGGATACCATGGTCAATGGTATCGAAAGCTGCTGAGAAGGCAAGTAGCACCAAGATGGAGGAATGACCCCCATCTCATACTCGCCGGAGATCATCCATCAGCGTGACCAAGGCAGTTTCCGTGCTGTAGCCAGGCCTGAAGCCAGACTGAAAAGGGTCTAGATAATCCGTTTCCTCCGATGACCGCAGGAGCTGAACTGCCATCACTTTCTCTACAACCTTTCCCACAAAGGGTAGGTTGGAGACTGGATGGAAATTCTTTAATTCTACTGTAGAATCTCCCATTCCCTCCCCACTTCAGGGAAAGGTTACTGCAAAATCCCCATTTCCTCCTGATCACCTGATCATTCCTCTTATGGGAATTAAGATGACCTCTTTGACCAAACGTCTTTCCACACTCCATGCATTTATACGGCTTCTCCCCTGTGTGATTCCTCTTATGGTGAACAAGTTGAACTCTTTGAGCAAAGGCTTTTTTGCACTCCGTGCATTTAAATGGCTTCTCCCCTGTGTGGATCCTCTTATGGAAAATAAGATGACCTCTTTGAGCAAAGGCCTTTCCACACTCCATGCATTTAAATGGCTTTTCCCCTGCGTGGATCCTTTTAGGGGAAATAAGAGTACTACATCTTCTGAACCTGTTAGCAGACTCTCTGCATTTGTATAGCTTCTCCTCAGTGTGAATCCCTGTAAGTAATTTAGCTTTGATTGGCTTCACTCTTTCCCCAATATACTTTTTCCTTATTTTCTCCTGTTGGGCAAGAAAGTCTTGCATTGGAGCATCCGTGGAAGATGAGCTTTCCTGATTCCAATCATTTGACTGGTTTCTATTATGGGTTTCTGGTTCCATTCAAATTCCAAACTTCTCAGTTCCATCTTTAGCATTGATCACTTGGAACAGTTCACAGGAATCCTGATTCTCCTGCCCATTATTACCTTCAAAGCAAAAGAGAAATGAAAATAATAACAAGGTTAGAGAAAAAGATCAAACCGTACAAGTGAATTTCCTTCTGCAATTTTCCAGAATTCCTTTAAGTTTTATGTTTGCATGCTTACAGTGGTATGATATAGACAGGATGATTTCTATATTCATGAGTCCTGAAAGCTTTGAAAATATCTAGAAAACATCTCTTTCTTTAAAATTATATATTTGCAAATCTCAATCAAAGTCTGTTTTGAATCATAGAATAATCAGAGAAAACACCCAAGGAAGAATAAGGAGAAAACTTAAGATTTATTGGGCTGGGTTAATTTCATCAGAGACCTGTGAGAACTGAAACCATTTTGAAAAAAGCTCCTTTCTCCGTGTACCTTGGAGCAGCTACTGCACGGCGTCTGTCTGGCAGGCAGGACTCCCATTCGGCCCATTCCTTGATCCCAGCGATGAGACTTTGGAGCGAAGTCCCTTCCCTGAAGCCTCTCATTGGCTTGTGAAGGCTGTTTGCACTGAGAGAGAAACCATTTAAATGCCAGGAGTGTAGAATCAGCTTCCATTATAGGAGCAGCTTTAGTAGACATCTAATTATCCACACAGGAGAAAAACCTCACAAGTGCCTGGAGTGTGGAAAGAGCTTCAGTCAGTTGGGAAATCTTTATACGCATCAAAGGATCCACTGGAGAGAGAAACCGAATAGATGCCTGGAAGGCGGAGGGTCCTTCGGAAGACACAGGAATCCCCGAAGGATCCAGGAGGAAGAAAAGAAATTTCAGTGCCTGGAATGTGAAACATCCTTCAAAAAAAACAGAGATCTTGAAAGCCATCTAAGCATCCACACAGGAGAAAGGAAATATCAGTGCCCAGAATGTGAAAAATCTTTCAAAAGAAATGACCATCTTGAAAGCCATCTAAGAATCCACTCAGGAGAGAAACGGAATAAATGCCTGGAGTGTGGAATGAGTTTCAGTCATAGGAGCAGCCTTTATAGACATCAGAGGATTCATTCAGGGCGGGAACCATATAAATGCCTGGAATGTGGAAAGAGTTTTGGATACAAGAGAAGCCTTAATAGGCATCAAAGAATCCATTCATTAGAGGAACCAGATAAAGTCCTGATGTATGAAAAGACATTCAATCACAGTGGAAACTTTTATAAACATCAAAGGATCCACACAGGAGAGAAACCTTATAAGTGCCTGGAGTGTGGAAAAACCTTTGGTAATAGGAGCTCCCTCTATAAACATCAAGGGATCCACTCAGTAGAAAAACCACATAAACGCCTGGCAAGAAAGATAATAAAATCCAATTAAAACTTTCACTTTTAATAAATTTAATATTTAATATTTTTCTTTTAATAAATTCCTTTAGTCTTCCAGGGCCATGCCCAGGGTCCCAGACCTGAGTTTGACTGTTGTCGGTCATTCTTATGGCAACTAGCAGAGCAGGCTGTCCTGGGAGGGGCGGGAGGCCTTGTATGAGTCTAGATGTCCATCTGTCAGTGGTTCAGGAATGTTGGATTCTCAACTGGGCAGCTGTGGATGAGATCCCTGCCTGATCCCTGTCCAAGGGCTGTAGTTGAAGGCTGCTCCGATTGTTAGACTTTGAAGTTAAAAAATGGAATTCTGAGGCTTGCTCTCAAAAGAATATATATATACCCATACATATGCTACGTACACATTAATCACAGCCCATTTAGATTACGTAAAAAGAGACTTGGGAGTTCACAAGGTTGATACTTCTTCATATGGAAGAAAACTGACTGAATCTAATGTGCTGCTTCGGATACCGCAGAGCCTCTTCCCAGCAGTTGTGGAGAGGATGTGTTGTGTCCTAGACAATCCTGCAGAACCTGGTCAGGCATCGTTTCTAGCTGATTAGAAACCAGTTGAGTTTCTGGGACGGAAAGTTCTTCAGTGGGATGAGACATTTTATTTTGAATTTGAGAATTCCTATATTTGTATCTTCTGAGTTTGCGAAACTTTATTGAACTTTATTGAGTATAACATCAGGGTAAAAATCAACAATGCCATTTTCTTTTCCTCTGTGTCTAGGAGGACGGTTTGGGGATTGAATTGAAAAGCGAGTTGGAAACAGTGTGGGCAGTTGAAAGGTTTTTCTACCAAACTGAGCTAGTTTTGCAGATTTGTTGTAGGAAAAAGTTTGAGTTTTGGGTTCCAATTTGGGGGGTATTTTGGTCCATTGAGGGCACCTAGTGTGAAACTTAATTAACCTCACTACCCTAACATCTGGAACAGCCACTCACTCAGTGTCTGCTAACAGGTAGCCTTTCCACAGTAATAGTTATAATTTTTCCTTGTGATATCTGGAGTGGAAAATCATTTTGATCTCATGGTGATTCTAATCTATTGCAGCCCCTTTGAGCAGCCGATATCCAAGGGGAGCATCTGCCGAATGGCTCTGGCCATGCAAAACCACTTTGAAAGATCCCTGATGGAACCTGGCTTCCCTCTCGTCTGCAGGACACAATCTCCAAAAACTCTTTCCAAGGTGGCTTAGCATCCTGGAGTCGTGATAGTGAAATGCTTGGGATCCAACAACCATCATATACAAAGAGTTGTTTCTTCTCCTTTGCTATATGTAGGGATTAGCATCCTGCACTGGATACGTTCTGGATAACTTTGAACATCAGCTCACTGATGTCCTATACAACCAGCTCCCCCTCCCACCATCTCCCCTCCCCCAGCAAGAACATCCCTAGAGCAGAGAAGGAGGAGACTGAGGCAAAGTCTAAGAAAGCAAGTTAATTCACAGCAAGTTAAATGGACTGTGTGATGCTGTTGCCTCACATTTTAGACTTCATCATGAATTTTAAATGACATGTTTACCCCTTTTAACATGGCAATCTATGCCTCTTTTTTCAGGTTAATGCATGTTTTTCCCTTCTTGACTAAGGCTCTTTCTTTGGTATGTGAGAACAAAAGTTTTCTGAAAGCCATTGAATACATCTGCAACTTTCAAGAAAGACACAAACCCAGCTACGAAAGTCCAATGCAACACATAAATTTCTCCCTTGTGGGATATTATCTAGCATCAATGTTTTCTGTCCTTCAGCCTTCACGAGCAATATATTTTATCGTTTTATGATTTGTTTACTGACACTGAATGTATGTACCATTTGTTTCTTAAAAGATATGACACCCCGCCCCCTTGATAAATGTTTTTGCTTTGCTTGAATTATTTGACGATCTGTATTTTCAGGTGGGCAAAGAAGCCCTTTTGCTTCTCTCAAAGTCTCTCAAATTCAGGTAATCAAGTTCTTTTCAGCTCCACACCAAACTCGGTGCCTGAGTTTGGAGATGAAGACATGATTTAAAACAATTAAACAATAATTAAAAGTAACAGGAAAGAGAGCTGAGTGTTCTCATTTTCTCCCTACTTCCCTCCCTACTCCCCTTTCCAAAGGGGCATTTTCACCCTTGCAATACAACTCTGATAAATCACCCAAGCCTTCAAAAAAGCATGGAGAATGGTTTCAGTCGCATAAAAATAACTACCTGAATAAGGACAACCTGCCTTGGGTGGGAGGAAAGTTATATGTACCTGCATCCCAACAACTGGATCTTATGAAAAAATGCCATGATTCCAAAAATGCAGAGCATTTTGGCTTTGTAAAAACCCTGCACCTTATCAACAGAAGGTTTTGGTGGCTGTCACTCAAAAAGGACATTGAAAGCTACGTGGCCAGCTGCCCTGTTTGCACTGGAGCAGGGGAAAAGCTACAAACTGTAGCAGATCCTTCAGCACCCTGGACAGAGATCTCTATGGACTTTATTGTGTAGCTCCCTGGAAAAAAAAGGGGGGGGATACTGTAATGGATTTATTCACCAAACAGGAGCACTTTATCCTGTGCCAGAAGACCCCCACTGCCAAAGCCCTGGGGAAAATGTTCCTGGTACACATCTCCCGCCTCCACGGGGCCCCAAAAAGAATAATTTCAGATAGGGGAGTCCAATTCACTTCAAAATTTTGGCAGGCTTTTTTGAACTTATTAGGCTCTTCCCAGGGCCTTAGCTCCTCCCACCACCCTCAGACTAATGGGGCCACAGAGAAAGTTAGCAGCATATTGGAACAATATTTAAGATGATTTATTAATTATCAACTGGACAGACTTCCTGCCATTCGCTGAAGTAGCATACAACTCCTCAGTACATACCAGCATAGGGTTTACCCCAAGGATTAAATGCTCCCGGTTCGGACCAGCTTGGGCAAGTAGGTAGCGATGGCGATGGGCAGTTCGGAGAACCAGTAGCAAAAATCCCTGCCCCCGCCACATCCCCCCCATGTACAGCTGAGCCGCGCGATCATCAGAAGCTTTTTTTCTTTTAAATGGCTCTGAAAATCCAAGATCTGATAATCCCATCTGAGTTGCCTGATCGACAGAGGTTTTTTTTAAAACCCTCTGATGATCAGGCAACTCAGCTGGGATTGTCAGAGCCTTTTGAAAGCATTTTTTAACATGGTTTGACATGTAAAAAATGGTTTTAAAAGTAAAAAAAAACCGGCCACACCCACCCAGTCACATTACCCCTCCAAGCCACACCCACAGAACCAGTAGTAACAAATTTTAGATTTCACCACTGGTTTACCCCTTTTCAAATGGTCACGGGCCAGCAATTCAACCCCATGCCTGAGCTGCCCTCAGAAAACCCGAAAATCCCCTCCCTTAAGGAATGGATCAAGAATCTACAATAGAGGTCTTTAAACTTGGCTGCTTTAAGACTTGTGGACTTCAACTCCCAGAATTCTCCAGCCAGCATAGCATAGCTGGCTGGAGAATTCTGGGAGTTGAAGTCCACAAGTCTTAAAGCTGCCAAGTTTGGGGACCCCGATCTACAAGATACATGGCCAGTTTTCAGATTGGCCCTACAAGAGACTAGGGCAGCTTTCAAGGCCCAAGCAGACAAAAAGAGGGCAGAACCAAAACCATTCAAAGTGGGAGATAAAAGTTTACTTCTCCACCAAATTTTTACAGTCACTTCAACCCTCAAAGAAATGGGGGCTAAAGTTCATAGGCCCTTTCCCCATCACAAGGATTATAAATCCAGTCACCATGGAACGACTCCTACCCAAAACACTTACAGGTTCACCCCATTTTTCACTGTAGCCTATTGAAATCGGAGGTGACCTCCACCCTCTGACCACCTGCACCCACACCAGTGGATTCTGACAGGTGGTGGAGAACCGGTAGCAGAAATTTTGAGCAGCTCGGAAAACTGGCAAATACCACCTCTGCCTGGCCCCAGAGTAGGGTGGGAATGGGGATTTTGCAATATCCTTCCCCTGGAGTGGGGTGGGAATGGAGATTTTGTACTATCTTTCCCCTGCCACACCCACCAAGCCACACCCTGCCCACCAAGCCACGCCCACAGAACCAATAGTAAAAAGAATTGGATTTCACCACTGACCCACACCCCCAATCCCCATGATGATAAAAGGCAAAATACTTTGAAATCAAATAAATTCTCAATTCACGCACACACCATGTGTCCACCCAGTACCTAGTGGGATGGGGAGACCTCCCAGGCTCCCAAAGTGAATAGGTGACCAAAAGACACAATAAGGCTCCTATGCTGTTAAGGAAATTCCACTTGAAATACCCATCTTAACTCTCGTAATTCTTCATTGTGTTTTCTATTTTCCAGGTGGACTATCCTTTTTTTCTAAGGAGGGCGATACGTCAGATCCGTGAATCTGCCATTCTTCGGGGGAAGAGGCGGGCCCTATACTTCCTTTAGACCTTTCTATCCTTCTTTCCTATATATCCTGTACCAGGTAATTAATTGCTTTATAATTTCTAGCATGGCACCTAGAGGCTTGGCACTTTCTCACCTTTCGGGGAAGAGAGGGAGAGGGAGAGGGAGGGCCATGTGGATTCCATCACTTGGGAAACGAGCCCAAGAAAGTCTTATCGCTTTCCCGTAACGTCCCTTACAAAAAACATCTTCACACCTGCGGATTGGCTAAATCCACATCGGATGGTTGGGAGGGGATTCTAACTTCTTTTATTCCTATTGCATTGCCTTAAGGACCCCAGATCCTGCTTTGCTTTCGCCCAGCTATCACTTCTTTCTCAATAAAAGGATCCTTTTGAAATGTAAAATTTCAAGAGTCTTTATTTCCTTGATTAAGGGGGAGAGGCAGTGATGGGATTCAGCCAGTTCGCACCACTTCGGGAGAACCGGTTGTTAACTTTCTGAACAGGTTGGCAAACTGGTTGTTGAAAGAAATCATTAGAACCGGTTGTTAAATCACTTGAATCCCACCACTGGGGAGAGGCCTGGCTTTACAGGTAGCTCAAGGGTGTGTGTGTGTGTGAAGGGAACTTGCAAATGTGCTGGCAGATAAGCAGGTGTGTTGCTTTGCCAGCCGACTGCAAGAATAAGAGAAAATGAGGGAGGTGCCAGCCCAGGGGTGGAGGACTATGTAACAGGGCACAGTGGTGCGGCCAGCAGCTGCACAAGGAGCCCCCTCCAAAGTGGGAGGGAAGTGGGAGAAAAATCTATATACACACACACACGTGTCAACTTCAGCATCAGGTTTCCAAGAGCTCAAAAAAGATTGCAAAATCCAAATATGAAGGGGGCAGTATTGGAGGGGATTTTCCCCCTCTGCTGTAGTTTTCCAAAGGGGTCCTTCAAAAAGGAGGAGCGAAGAAAAAGGAGAAGCTGGATCCAGGGAGGGAGGGGCTGGTAAGGCAGCTAGAGGTGGGGAGGGGCCGGCTGACTCAACCCTGCTTACTGTCTCTGGGATGTATTTTGCAGTTATCGCTCATGAGTGATATATTGCCCCCAAACTGTACAGGTAGTACTAGATCTTTACAGGTAGTCCTTGGCAAGAAAATGGCAGTGTTGATTTTTATTTTACCCTGACATTATACTCAAGTTCCTTCAAATGTTGCAAAGTCAGAAGAGGTAAATGATATAAAAGATATATACATGGCCCCTGTCCCCCAAACTGGCCACCCAGCCCCCAAGCTTTGGCTTCTCAGACCCCCAGAAAACTGAATACCTTATTTCAAGTGTGGGGAATGTATGACATTTATACAAGCACTCTGTGAAGTTTCCGAAAGATGCCCTAATTGATTCATGAGCCATGAGCCAAACTTCAAAAGAAATACAGCCATTTATTAGGAGCACCATTTCGGCAATGTTCGGATGCAGTTAGAACTAATCCCACGTAGATTTACGTTTCCCTATGACCCTGTCTCTCCCCTCCTCCCTGGCCATGTCATAAATCACATTCTCCAATTAACCACTTTGGCGGGCTGTGAAACCCAACACCCTCCTACTGATTTCAGTAAGAAATCATCTATGGAATGTAGCTTCAGTTAGGGAAATCAATCAGCTCTATCAGTTCTCCCTTCCCTCCTGCTCATGGCAACTTGAAAGCTTTGCAAGTTGACACACACGCTTTAATAAAAGCAGACAATAACATAGAAGCCAATAAAGACTCTACCAGCTGCTCCAAATGCAGCATATTCCCACTTGTCTGGCAAGAAGCTTCTTCATTTCTGACTGGAGATACCTGTACAATTAGCACAGGAGCCCCCCAGGCTGTGTGCTCTCTCCACTTTTCTCTCTACACCAATGACTGCATCTCAAAAGATCCCTCAGTTAAAGTACTGAAACTTGCAGATGATACAACAGTGATTGGTCTCATTCGAGACAACGATGAACCTGCATACAGACGGGAGGTTGAACAATTAGCCTTGTGGTGCAACCAGAACAATCTTGAACTAAATACATTCAAACCCGTAGAAATGGTGGTAGATTTTAGGAGAAACCCTCCTATACTTCCCACCCCTTACAATACTAGACAAAACAATATCAACAGTAGAGACCTTCAAATTTCTAGGTTCTATTGTATCTCAACTTAAAACGGACACCTAACATCAAAAACGGCATCAAAAAAGCACAAGAATGTTCTTTCTGGGCCAACTCAGAAGGTTGACTCAGCCTTCCATCCTTTCTAAGGTGGGTAAAATGAGGACCCAGATTGTGGGGGCAATAAGCTGACTTTGTATAAATATACAAAAGTATGAAGGCTATTGCTTAACGCACTGTAAGCCGCCCTGAGTCTCCGGAGAAGGGCGGCATATAAATCAAATAAAAATAAAATAAAAAATAAAATAAACTCAGGAAGCTCAAACTGCTGATTCAGTTCTAAAGAGGAATAATTGAGTCTGTCATCTGCAGCTCTTGCCTGACTGGGTGACCCTCCAGACCTCCCCCGCTGGCTCCGCCCCATGCCTTACCTAAGGAGGGACCCCGGATGTGCAGAAAGTTGCAGCCCCAGACGGCCCCTTAATCTCCCCCTGCCTAAATGCAGGGGAGAAGGCCAGACCCCAAAGATCGAAGGGAGCTGCCGCCCCCCCTCACCTGGCGGGACAACGAAGAGACTTGGCCACACAGAGATACCCTCTGGCTGGTTGAAGGGTTAGCTGATTAACAGAAAGCATAAGAATGAGGGACTTTTAACTATCCTGACAACTGGGAAACTCCTGGTCAAACAGGTTCCTAATGAGCCTTCTTCATTTAAAACATTCTTAAAACTGCCCATCTTTCAGTCAACTCACTGCAGCTCCAAAAAAGCCATTTTAAAAACAATACAACACATTAAAACATGGAAAATAAAAACAAATAAAAGCCAGGCGCCAATCCATGCCAGCTTCTCCTTGTCTGACCTCCCAGTGCCTGGGGAAAAGCCAGGTGTTTAAGGCTAAAAGGGTGGGAGCTTTTTAAGAATATGGCTCATATATCACAAAGCTTCCTTGGCCTTAAGAGTCCCTTGTAGCAGTTTCTGTTGGAAGAGAAGGGGACCATTCAGGGAATCCCACTGAGAGTTTCAGATGCTTGGGGATGGTCTTAATAGGTACCCCCATTTGGGAAATCCACATAGATTATATCAAACAATGGCAGGGAGAAGCTCTTTAACACCCACAACAATAAAGGCCAAATGAGCCCTAGATTCAGCCACAGCACACTTGCTTCAATTAGGATCTGAGTGGGATGACCATTTAAAGGCAACTTATTAAGAGATTTCCCTCAATGAAAAGAAGGAATCCAGGACACAGAATCAGGTTTCATTTTATACTCCATACAGTAGAAAAAGTACAAAACAACAGTTGATTGCTTAGAAGAAATCAGTGGATAAAAATCAATTCAAATTTTTTAAAAAAAAGTTTTTATTGAAATTGATCTTTTTATTTTTATCAAATTCATTTTAATAAAATGCTTTTGACGTAAAAATCTATCTAAAGGGGGTTTTAAATTTAAGATGCATTAATAATTTAGTTTATTCAGCATGAAATGGAGCTTAGTTATGTAGCATGAAGCTGTATATTTCTGCAATATTTAAATTTCTGGGAAACTCATTCAATGAATCCAAGCTCTGCAAGTTGAGATAACATGGGCTGCATTGATACATTCACACAATTTCACAGTAACCATGAGATAAATCATAAAGCAAAGTGCAAGAATATTCCTTTATCCCATTCTTTTGCAAATCTATGTAGACTACGAACTATATGATTGTTTGGACAGAAATGCTTCTGCACCATTAGCCTCTAAGTGTCAGGGGGAAGGGCAAGCAGTAAAAATGAAAGTGAAACCTTCTAAGCAGCTTATAAATATAATATTAAAGAGCACCTGTCATTTCAGATCCATCATGGCAGCAGCACCTGTTAGCGGGCATCACCTGCTGCCCACCACATCCATCATCTTGTTGTGTTCCTGCCGCATCACCAGCCATCCCATTAAAGTGAATGGGACGGTCAGTGAGTCAACAGCGGGTCAGAGGAGGAGCTGCTGCGGGACAGACATGACCGTTGCTTTTTAAAAATTATGATATAAAAAGTTGATTTAAATCAAGTCTTTTTAATAGTGATTTATATCATGATTTAAATTGACGTGATTTAAACTGATGTGATTTAAATCAAATCCATCCTGGAAGAAATCACCTTGCTCAGTTACAGTTACATCAGAGACATGGACAGTAACATCCCATATTATCATAATGAGCCCTGCATTAAAAGAATGTTCAGATGGGAAATGGGATCACGAATCACGAAAGTCTGTTGTGAAAAGCTACAATTTCAGCCAGTTGAAACATCTCGTATGTACAATTGAAAAAGTCCTTTATTATTCAGCCTGGGAAAGTCCCTTATTTGGCAGTTATTATTTACCCTTCTTAATATCTTCTTTATTCGACCCTCATATTGGAATTATTATAATTATCATGAATATCATTATTCTGATGCTTTGCATGTACACTGAGAGCTTGTGCACTCGAGACAAATTCCTAGTGTGCCTATTCACACTTGGCCAAATTAAATATGCAATTCAATTCAATTCCTGAGAAATATTCTGGGACTGAAGGTTTTTCACACTCATGTTTATAATTTTTCCCCCACGTGAATTCTTTGGTGTTGTTGAAGGCCCCGACGCTGAGTATAGCCCTTTCCACATTCAAGGCATTTATGTGGTTTGTCTCCTGAATGGATTGTTTGGTGCAGTGAAAGTTTTCCTCTCAGACTGAAGCCCTTTCCACACTCCAGACATTTATATGGTTTCTCCCATGAGTGGATTCTTTGATATCTATTAAGGTGTCCTCTCCGACTGAAGCTCTTTGCACAATGCAGACATTTATGTGGTTTTTCTCCTGTGTGAATTCTTTGGTGTTGACGGAGGCTACTACGCTCAATAAAGCTCTTTCCACACTCCAGGCATTTGTAGGGTTTTTCTCCTGAGTGGATTCTTTGATGTCCGTTAAGGGTTCCTCTCTGACTGAAGCTCTTTCCACACTGCAAACACTTATGCGGTTTTTCTCCTGTGTGAATTATTTGATGTCCATACAGAGCTCTTCTCGTACTGAAACACTTTCCACATTCGAGGCATTTATGTGGTTTTTCCTCCTGTGTGGACTCTTTGTTGTCGATAGAGGTTTGAACCATTAGCGAAGCTCTTTCCACACTCCAGGCATTTGTAGAGTTTTTCTCCTGTGTGGATTCTTTGATGGGTATCAAGACTTCCCCTTTGACTGAAGCACTTTCCACACTCCAGGCATATATTCAGCTTGTGGATTCTTAGATGTTTTTCAAGGATTTCAATTGTTTTGAAGGATTTTTTACATTCCCCACATTCATGCTCTTCTTGTAAATGGACTCTTTGATGTCTATAAAGGCTGCTTCTCTGACTGAAACTCCTACCACACTCCAGGCATTTGTGAGATTTTTCTCCTGAGTGGATCCTTAGATGCCTTTGAAGATGGTCATTTCTTTTGAAGAATTTTTCACATTCTGGGCATTCATATTTCTTTTCTCTTGAGTGGATACTTAGATGCCTTTTAAGAAGGTCATTTCTTTTGAAGGATTTTTCACATTCGGGGCACTGATATTTCTTTCTTCCCATCTGGATCCTTAGGGGATTTCCGGGTCTTCCGAAGGACTCTTCGCCCTCCAGGCATTTATGAGGTTTTACTCCTGTGTGGATTCTTAAATGCCTATCCAAGTTGCTCCTATAATTGAAGCTTTTTCCACACTCCAGGCATTCAAATCAATTCTTTCTTGAGTGGATCCTGAGATCGTTTTCCAGATTTTCATTATTTTTGAAGGATTTTTGACATTCCGGGCACTGATGTTCCTTTGCCTCCTCCTGGATCCTTCGGGTCTTTCAGAGTCTTCGGAAGGAGCCTCCGCCCGCCAGGCCCGTCTCGGGGCCTCTGCCCGTTTCCTCCTCTCCGCATCGCCCTCCAAGCAGCCGCCTTTCCTGGGCTCCTCCCTCCTGCAGCCCCAGAGCCCCCCGGCCTTTCCCCACGGTTTCCCGGGGAAGCTGCGCCAGGACCGGGCAGGGCTGCTCTGCGGGGTCTGCTCTCCTCCTCCTCCTCTCAGGCGGCGCCTCTTTCCTGCATCCGCCGCCATCCTCCGTCCTCCTGCAGGAGAGAAAGAGAAGAGGGTCATGGCTGCCTCCCCTTCCCTGCAGGGGAGGCCCAGGCCCAAGATCCACCCACCCCCGCCTCCCACAGGTCCCCTGGGCATGTTCCAGGTGGACATGGCCTCCTTCCCAGCCTCTCGTCTCCCTCCCCGCCCGCCCTCAAGACTAGGCTTCGGGCTCCTGGGCCGGTCTTCTCCGGAGAGACCCTTCCAGACTTCAACTCCCAGCATCCCCTACACCAAACCTGCATCATGCCGGCTTCTCTGTTGCCGATTCAGGCAGCTCCCTCGTTGCCCGTTTTAGTTCCGGAAGTGGAGGCTTCATGCCCTTTTCTCCACTAGTTCCGCCTGTTCCTTTAGAGCAGTGATGGCGAACCTTTTTGGCATTGCGTGCCAAAAGTCTGAGTGCGTGAGTGCTCTCGCGCTCCCGCGTGCCGGCACCCATAATGCAATGCGCGCCCCCATTTGCTCATGTGCACAGGACACACCCCATCCTCCCCCTGCGCATGCGCCCCGAACTGCGCATGCGCATCCCCAAGCATGCCCCCCTCCGTGTTCTTAATGGAGGACAACTAAGTACCGGCCCATTCCATGGCGACAGCCATTCCCTGGCCAGCGCATGGTGCTGTCAAGATGGCGGGACCAAGTGCCCTCCCGGGGAAGCTCTGAACATGCGGCTTGCCTGGGCTCCTTTCTGCTGGGAGCCGCCATTCCCGGGCTTAGTGCGGCACCCCCACCTGACCCCCACCACTGCACTGCCTGCAGTTGGGCCCGTCACCCGACCTCCGTCACACCTGCTGCACCACCAGCCGAGCCAACACCGGGGAAGGAGCAGCAGGCGGGGAAGCCAGCCGCCCAGCCAGCAAGTGCCACCTTGTGAGCCGGCTGGTCGCTCTTGCTCTTCCCCCTGCAGCCTACGGCTTCCAGCAGGGAGGAGCCCAAGCAAGCCGCCGTGTGGTTGGGGCCGAGAGCACTTGTACTGTATGCCGCCATCCCTTCTCCAGGGAATAAGCGAGCTGCCGGAGGAGCAGGGAGCTGGTCAGGCAGCCTCCTCCGACCCAGCTGGCCTGCTCGCCATGTTGCTGGTAACAGCAGCGGCTTGCTTTCATGCCCCGAGCGCAGTGCACAAACTTTTCCCATGCTTCCCAAACTTTGGTGCGGGGCTGAGGGCGGGCGGGAGGCAGAGAGGAAGGAGTAGGCAGCTGCTATGCCTCGGGACTCCAGGGAGAGTTGAAGGTTAACTTTTCAGCATTCCATGATCCAAACCTAACTGGCTTCTCCGCATCCCAAGGAGACACACACGCACACACACACTTCTGCTCCTTCCCCGGCATTGACTCAGGGACACAACTGCAAAACCTGTCTGGAGTTGAGAGGGGATTTCAAGACAGGGACACGATCATCTCTCCGCATCCTCCTCGGCTTGCAACAGATGGCTCGGGTGGGGCACAAGAAGGCAAAGCCGGGCGAAGTGGCTGCTGAGCACAGGGTGTGTGTGTGTGTCCTTGGGACGCGGAGAAGCCAATTGGGTTTGGATCACGGGATGGGGGG
>WNWU01000110.1:1621797-1637154 GCA_012654045.1 Ptyas mucosa | reverse complement strand
ATTACATTGTGGATGATGGGTTTTATCAGCAAGAAACCTGAAATGAACTTACAGATGGATCAAATTTCCGCCCATCTTGCTATGAAGCAATTCTGGGTCTTCCATTCAAACACTCACCGGGGCTTCAACTTCAAGGGAAGGCTGATTGCCCACCTGCCTCCTTCCCTAAATTGGGTGGTTGCAGCCTCCTGCCTCATCCCCACCCTCTGCTACTGCTTCCGTGCTGGCTCCCTGCTCCCCCCTCCCCCACAGTCCTAAAACGTCCCAGGACAGCAAAGGGGACTAACAAAACCATTTTAAAAAGCATTTTTTCGGCCGAAAAGGTTGTAGAAAAAATGCTTTTAAAAGTAAAAAAAAAAGTAAAAAAAAAACCCTAACCCAAACCCAAACCCTAACCGCTAAACCCAACCCTAAACCCTAACCCTAATCCAAACCCAAAACCCTAACCCCTAACCCCTAACCCTAACCCTAAACCCCAAACCCTAACCCTCTTGTCTTTTTGACCACTGACCTCTTGACCCCAGGCCTTTTGACCTTTTCATCCCTGACCTTTTGACCCCTGGCAACTTGACCTGACCTTTTGACCCCTGACCTCGACCCCTTGACCTCTGACCTTTTACCCATTGATCTCTTTGCTTTTGACCTCTTGACCCCTTGACCCCTCACCTCTTGACCCCTTGATGTCTGACCCTGGACCCTTGACCCCTGACCCTTGACCTTGACCCCTGACCCTAAAACCTAAACAAGCCTAAAGCCTAAATTTAATTTAATTTAATTGATTCAATGTATATGCCGCCCCTCTCCAAAGACCCAGGCTGGCTCACAATACATTTTAAAAAATCATTATCAAAAAAAAACATTTAAAAATTAAAAACATTAAAAACACTAAAAACTCATTCACGCCATTCGTGGCCGGATCTCGTCGGATCGCAAGAGTGAGATCAACGGCAAAGCCAGGTCTTTGCCACTTTTCAGAAGGTCGATAGGGTGTGGATGGTCTGCACCTTTCAGAGGTAACGGGTTCCAGAGAACTGGGATGGCCACAGAGAAGGCCCTCCCCCATGGGCCCACCGGCTGGCATTGTTTAGCTGTCGGGACCCGGCGGATCTTACTGGTCGCTGGGAGCTATGCGGCAGAAGGCAGTCTCAAAGATAACCTTGCCCTGAGCCGTGTAGGGCTTTAAAGGTAATAACTGACTGGAGACCAATAGGCGAACCTGTCCAAAGATCCCCCTAGCCGCAGCTGTCAGACGTTGCTCTCATCTTAGCTTGTGAGTCTAGGAAGACACCCAAATTGCGAGCTCCTGTGTAACTTGAATCTTTTTCAGATTTAGAGACTTTTTATAGAAGATAGCGACATCACCCCCGCTGCGGATTTCATGGTAAACGTGATAATCGCTTATTTTAGTAATGGAGTCTGGAAAGGATACATGTAACCACGTCTCGCAGGCAAATATGTTGAATATAGCCGTATTTAATAAGAGGAAGAATTCGGGCATTTTGTTGGCTAGGCTACCTTGCATTTAAGGCCTCTAGTAGTGGATTTGGAGGAAGTTGAGGAAGTGAGGGGCGTGTGTGCCTAGTTTTGGTTGTTGGGGTGCAGATGGGTTGGACCTGGGAAGTTGGTCTTTCTTTGGATACGGTCGGCTGTAGTCGATGTATAGCTCGGTCTCTCCTTGGTCCTGGGGTCTTTTGAGTTCTGAGCGGAGCTCACGGGAGCAGGCACGTTGTAGTTTTGGCGAGTAAATTTATTCTGTAAATGGATTTGCGTTTGCTGGACTCGTTCGTGCAAATGACTGCGGAAGCGTGGGGCCACCGAGCAGAATTTCATTTCTCTGTTCCTCTGTTGCAGCAAATCGGCCTCCTATAGCCCTATTAATATTAATAAGCTGTTAATAATAACTACCGGATTATAACCTTAAAAACCCATTAAAAGGGTTTCTTTTTCTGACTGCCGTCCCTTCTTCGACCATGGGATGGCACTGTTTTCCGTTCCCCGTGGGCTGCAGAAAGAATGTTTCAAAAATGCAATCAAAAAGAGGGTTTTTTTGTGGCTTCGATACTTGCTTTCAACACGTGGACAGAATGGACAGAAAGTCAGCCGTGATGGGAAGGTCGTTTTTCAAAGGACGGCCGTTCAAATCAGACAGGAAGTCGGCCGTACTGGGAAGGTCGCTCAAAGCAACGCTAGCCCAGAAGTTGGCAAGCCATGTGAAGGAGGGCGACAGAAGCCCTCCTTCATATGGCTCCCCTTAAAGAGCATAGAGTTTTCCTTTTCCTGCCGCTCTTTCCTGGAGCTCTTTGTGGCTGCTATACCTGCTTGGACCACACGATGGTGCTGTTTTCTGTCCCTTAGCGATAGCGTTGATGACGTGGTAGGCCTTTTAAAATCGGTTTAACTCTTTTGAAGCGGGTTTCCTTCTGTGCCTGTGTTGCGGCCCCTGGGGCTCCTCTTGCCCTATGAATGTTAATAATTAGGCGTTTAATAATAAAGATACGAAATAATAAACTTAAAATCCGTTAAAAGGGTTTTTTGTGTGTCTGCTGTTCCTTCTTTGACCGCAGGATGGCACCGTTTTCTGTCCCTTAGCGATAACGTTGAGGCCATAGAAAAGGCCTAGGATGGCCTCGATGTTAACGCTATGGGATAGAAAACTGCCATCCTGTGGTCGAAGCGGAATGGGATTTTAAGGTTATTATCCCGTATCTTTATTACTGACGCCTTATGAATATTAGGGCGACTGGACTCCCGTTTGCTGCAGCGCGGGCACGGTAAAAGAAAGCCTGCTTCGAACGCCATAAACGGAGTTAAAGTGGCCTATTAATACCGAGCTTTTAATAATAAAGAATAACCTTAAGATGCCGTTAAAAAGGTTAGCGCGGAGACCGTCGTAGATCTTTTTAACTCGGATTAAGTCTTGAAGCGGGATTCCTTCTTCTGTGCCTGCGTTATAGTCCCTGAGCCTCCTGTTGCCCAAGAATGTTAATAATAAGGGGTTTAATAATAAAGATACAAAATAACCCTACGTTCCTGCTAAAAGGGTTTATTTCTTTTTGTGGCTGCTGTTCCTTCTTTGACCGCAGAACTCAGACTCTCGCTGGAAGACTGCCTACCGAAAAAGGGGGCCTCCCTTCCTATATCGCTAGGGAAGGAGAACGTGTTGGGTTGCTTGGAGAAGAGCTAGGACGGAAAGATGGCATGTAAAGGAACGTCGAGGGCTCCTTCCCGAATCCCAACTGTATATTAAGCCTGTAAACTCACCTGGAATAGGCAAACTGCTCTGGAACGCTCCAAAGCGATGAAGCTCTTCCGCTGCATTGTGGCTGTTGGAAGTTTCTTGTCCTGGTGGCAGGAATCTGGCTGTAGTTACAATTCCATATTGGCTACGTTTGCAAGCCCGTTGCCCTGGCCTTGCCCTAACCCTAACCCTAACCCCTAACCCTAACCCTAAAACGCATAACCCTAACCCTAACGCCTAACCCTAACCCTTCATTCGGTAGGACTTAGTTCGGTAGGCCTGACTTCATCTTTGCAGGCCCAGGCTATTTGCTGATATTATTAGTTACTATGTGTCCCTCTTTCCGCTTTTTATACTTGTCCTTTTTGTCTTTCGATTTATCGAACCCTTTTTTGTGCAGCTGTGCTGGTTTCTTTTAAAATCTCTTATTTTTCTTCTTTGTTGGAATTGTGCTACAATGGCTTTTATAATCTCGCTTTACAAAGTTTCATGGGCTTCTTGGATTGTTTTCCCCTCGAGGAGTCTCATCCTCCCAAGCTCTCTCTAAGTTTATTGAAATCAGCTTTTTTAAAGTCTGAGACTGTAGTTTGACTTTGTTCTATTGCTTGTGCTTGCATAAGGTTAAATTCCAATATTGCACGATCGTTTCCCGCCCCTCTTGGTTCCTGTAACTTCAATCTTCTATCGTTTCATCTTGAATTAAGTGAGAATTAAGTCGAATATGGCTGATCCCCCAGTTCTCTTCTCTACTTTTTGGGAGCCAAAGTTGTCTGCTAAGTTTGTCAGTAACCTGCTGGATCTTCCACTTGGTGGAGAGTTTGTCTCGCGTTTGATGTCGGGGTAGTTAAAGTCCCCTGCTACAATTTAGATGTGCTTCCCACGTATCATAGTTAACTGACTAGCAAAAAATTCATCTATTTCCTCTGTTTGATTGGCGGCCTGTAGTACACACCGTGGCGATGTCATTCTCCCCCTTTTATATTGACCCAAATGCATTCAAGATGGTTTTCATTGCTTTCTGTTGTCTTTCTGTAGAGATGTAGTAATTTCTTATATATAACTCAACACCGCCTCCTCTTTTATTAGGTCTGTTTCTTTTAAACAATTTAAATCCCTCTAGTTCCATATTTCATTCATGGGTTTCATCCCACCAAGTTTCTTTCAAACCTCGTGTAGCCTAGGGGAACTACCGGAGGACTAGAAAACCGCTGATGTGGAACCAATCTACAACAGTGTGTGTGTGTGTGTGTGTGTGTGTGTGTGTGTGTGTCTGAAGATGCTTCTTGGATGAGAACATCCTCAAGGAAATAACAAAGTCCGGTTGCCTTTTTTTTAACTTTTTCATGACCTGCGTGACAGAGAATATCCATAGGGGCATTTTGCACTTGTTCTGTTAATTTTTTTCCTGTTTCTGAAACTGCTTCGGCTAAATTTTTTACCCATGAAGGAAAAATTTCCGTATTTATGTAAGGAGTAAGGATCTCTTTGGATTTTCCATTTGCTACTTTCACTTCTTTGATTGGTAATAGTGGTAAAAAAATTTCCTGGGGTGTGGAATGAATGAAAAGAATTATGCCTAAGAGCGTCAAGGACAGAAATTTCCTTGGTTTCCTGAAGGACAGGAAGGCATCTGACTAGCTTTGTGGGCAGGATTGGTCAGCTGCAGCCGCTGCCTTCTGGGCTACTTCCAGGCTTCCATCGCTGGCCCTGCCTGGGATGAATGCAGTCTGCAATTGTGATGTCACATATGACCTAGAGTACATTGGAGGGAGTTGGAGAACTGAGTTGCCCTCAGAGATCTGGGAGATGTCAGCTGGGTTAAGGCAGATGACAAAATTTGCCAGAGAACATGACTCTCTGTAGAAGGTAGGAGAGAAGGCAAGAGTGGGTTGGGAGGGCCGGGGTACAGCAGCGGGAGTACTTTCTAGAATGCGGGAGGTCTGCTTCTTTAAAAAAGGAGGGAAGATACTGTACGGGAAATGGTTTTTTTACCTCAACTGAGAGTGCTTTGAAGCTGTTTTATTGCCCTGGGATCACGGGATGTCTCTCTTGGGAAAGACAAAATTTACATCCACTTTTACCAGGTTGGTTATACGTATCATCTTGTTTACCTTACTAGCAAGTAACTATAGTTATTAAACAGTAATTGGTTGGTTTGGGAAAAGAAAATCCTTACCTTTGCTTATAGTCAGCTCCTATGAAGTTGTTTCTTTCTCAGGCAATGAAACAAAGACAGCATAGCTTCAGTTTCTCATCCGTTCTTCCCTTCTCTGCTGCTATCTCACCTGATTCCCAGGGGCTTCTAGCAAACTTTTTCCCTTCTTCTCTTGCCTTCTGGCTTATGCGATGAGGAACTTCATTTTGCCGACCGGGGTCTTGCCATACACAGCCAGGAGAATGAAGAAGGAAAGTGGACCGGCAGGAAAGAAAACAGCTCCCTGTCTGAGTTAGACTGCTCTTGATCCTGGAAGCTGGCTGACTCCCAAATTTCACGGCCTAACTACAAATCACCTATCTTTCCCTGACAAGGGTTGCTGTCAATCAACAGCCTCACATTTAAGTGGTTATTTATTTATTTATTCATTTATTTAATCTAATTTTTATACTGCCCTTCTCCCAAAGGACTCAGGGCAGTGCATAGCCAACATTAAAACACACACATACATAAAATTTAAAAGCAATGTAAAAAACATATTAAATAATTTGAAATTAAATAATTTCTGAAACTTCACACCGACATCATTAAAAAACAAAAACAACCATTAAAATTCATGTTTAGGCCAGCCCAGCTTGTTGGAACAATAACGTATTGAGGGCACGGCGAAGGGTGCGTAGGTCAGGGAACATCCGTATCTCCGGGGGCAATTCATTCCAGAGGGCAGGTGCCCCCACAGAGAAGGCTCTCCCCCTGGGGGTCACCAGTCGACATTGTTTGACCAACAGCACCCTGAGGAGTCCCTCTCTGTGGGAGCATATTGGCCAGTGGGAGGCTATCGGTAGCAGAAGGCGATCTCGTAAGTAGGGTTAGGGTTAGGTTGAGTTAAGCGTCTTATTTATTTTATTTATTTATTTATTCAATTTATATCCCGCCCCTCTCCAAAGACTCAGGGCGGCTCACAATACATTTAAAATCCTAATAGAAACATTTAAAAATTAAAAACATTAGAACATTAAAACTCATTCATGCCATTTGTGGCCGGATCTCATCAGATCGCAAGAGCGAGATCAACGGCCCCAGGCCTGCCAGAAAAGCCAGGTCTTCACCGCTTTTCAGAAGGTCAATAGGGTGGGGATGGTCCGGACCTCAGGAGGTAACTGGTTCCAGAGAGCTGGGACGGCCACAGAGAAGGCCCTGTTTAGCTGACGGGACCCGGAGGAGACCAACTCTTTGGGGTCTTACCGGTCGCTGGGAGCTATGCGGCAGAAGGCGGTCTCGAACATAACCTGGCCCTGAGCCATGTAGGGCTTGAAAGGTAATAACCAACACCTTGAATTGACCGGAGACCGATAGGGAGCCAGTGCAGCTCGCAGAGAATTGATGTAATATGGGTGTACCTAGATGCACCCACGACAGCTCACACGGCTGCGTTCTGGACCAACTGTAGTCTCCAAACACTTTTCAAGGGTAGCCCCATGTAGAGCGCGTTGCAATCATCTAACCGTGAGGTGACAAGGGCATGAGTGACCGTGAGGAGAGCCTCCCGATCCAAGTAGGGTCGCAATTGGTGCACCAGGTGAATCTGTGCAAAGGTCCCCCTAGCCACAGCAGTCAGACGTGGCTCTAATCTTGATTTCGGCTTCTGGTGGCGCCGCGTTGCGTTGCAGACACGTGTTCATGGGCGCCCGTTCCTCAGCACCGTAAAAAGCCTCCAGGATGGCAGAAAAATGCTGTCTGGAGGCTTGAAAAATCTCTCCCCAGGCAAAGGGGAGAGGGAAGAGCAGGCAGGTGGAGGTAGAGCTCCCCAACTGCCCCAGGGAAAACTCTGGGGCGCGAAGGGCGAGAGCTCCCTAGAAACCTGCCAATCAGCTCCGGACCCAGGGACGTCTCTGTGGATACAGAGCAACCCGGAACATTTTGCCACCCGTATTGCCACTAAATAAGTCCTCTTGAGAGTATTGAGAGTATTCTGTCAGATTCGGAGTTACTGGTCCTCCAGCGTCGCTCTAGACGTCCGTTCTGGTGCTTCATCTCCCGGAGCTCCAGGTCAAGTGTGTGTCCCTCCCAGATGAGTTGTATCTCTGGGGGTAGATCGTTCCAGAGGGTGGGCGCCACCACAGAGAAGGCTCTCCCCCTGGGGGTCGCCAGCCGGCATTGTCTGGCTGACGGCACCCTGAGGAGGCCCTCTCTGTGGGAGCGAACCGGCCGGTGGGAGGCAATCGGTGGCAGAAGGCAGTCCCATAAGTACCCCGGCGCTAAGCCATGGAGCGCTTTAAAGGTGATCACCAACACCTTGAATGAGGTAATGAAATTGAATGAGCCTCCCTTGGTGTGATTCCCCCCGAAACACAAAATACATCTCAATAAATGAAAGAAATAGAATCCCTAAACCCAAATACGTAATAACTAACACACGTTCCCATATACCTATATGTATGTAACATGATATTGTATTACATCGGTATGAACATGTTACACGTTGCGCTGGCCCTGCAAGTCTATCATATTAAACCTAATTGTGGTGTTATGTTGCGTTCAGAGGTCTGACGGCCCACGGATAAAAGCTATTTTTTGGCCTGTTTGTTTAGCTGGCTATGCTTCTGGCTATAGTAATTTTCCAACAGTTTTTAGGCTTTTCGGCATATATTTGAGATGACCATAATAACCATAACATAAGAATCCCAAAACAACTGGAGCATCGCTTGAACATGGAATGGGACAATTCACCGTTGCCAACTCGCCATAGCCAATTTCCCATGGGACAACTCACTAAGGGACAATTTAATAACAATTAAATAATTATTTAAAATAATTTTAAAAATATTCTAATTTTTGTCATTCACATTTCATTTTGTCCCTCCTTTGGCATCCTTTCTTTAATTATTCTATTCCACCATTTCTTTGATATTAGTGCAACTCTTGTCCCACGGCGAGTTGTCCCGTGGTGAGTTGGCCATGGCGGGTTGTCCTAGATCCATTTGAACACTATCGGCATTAACAAATTCACATCAGACAATTGCAAAAGGCAGCTTTACTGCGACAAGACCACTAACCCCTTCAAACATCAACATCTGCCTATTCCAAGTCCTTGGAAAGGACTCAGGAGGCAGGTGTTATTGCCAAATCCAGTCTGAACATCCAGATGACTGTGCAATCAACAACAACAACGATGATGATAATGATAACAACCATAATAAATAAATAAATAAATAAATAAGCTGCAGGACTGCCAGGCAATTTATAATGGAAATATAAGGAAAGTATGCTGAGTCACCTGATATAAAACGTCCTTACTTGGAGGAGAAGACATTTTATTTCTCAACTTTGTTCTAGGATCTGCTCAGTTTTCAAGAGAGTGGGCCATCAGAAGAACAGGGTCCGCACTCACCCTTTGAGGGAGGAGACCTGCAATTCAAGCAAAGACTGTCCCTGGCAGAAAGAAAAGGCAGACACCCCAGAGGAAGAGCTGAATGAAAACGGTGATGAACTTTGCCTTAGACCTAAGACATTAAATCCACACTAAGAGCAGCATGTAAACTCATTGACTGTTGCTGCAGATACGGTAGATGGTCAGATTCTTGCTGGAACCCCAAAAATAATACCTTATTTCCTAGTATTTACAGTATCAGTCTCCTGTCTATGGCTCTAGCCGGTAGAACAGATTCACAAGTGCTATTCTTAGATCTCAGGCAGGTTTGGTGGGACTGGTAAGTCTCTACTTCTGACGCCAGAAAATTGTGTCATTCTGGGAACTGTCAGAAAGATTGGATAATGCTGAAGAAAACCTAGACAAGATTTAGTGAAATGTCTCAGAGACATTTCCTCTCTTGGGAAAAACTTCCCAAGAGAGGTGACAAGAGTCATCCTCAGCTTCTGGCATTCCCCAACCAATATGGCAATAACTGAAAATGTTCAGGGTTGAAGCTCACATACTTACAGAAGAGATTCACTGGGGTGGAGGAAGAGTAGCATTAAAAAATGAATTAGAGAAGAGTACAAAATTATGGCTGGTGTAGAGAAATATTTTCCTCATTTCTGTGGAATGCATTGAACTTAAGATGTAAAAACTGCTCTCCCTTTAAAAATATATTAAATGAGCAGTGCAGGATCAGAATATCAAAGACTGTTGCTGACCCCCTTTTTTTTCTGTTTACCAGAATCGAAGGTCTGCTTTTGCAACTTGAGGAATCTCCGAGAAGAAAATGGTCCTTCCCAAGTGCAAGAGTCCACCAACAATCTATGCATCTTGGCAGAGACTAAACTGGCTGGAGTCTTGCGGGCCATTTGCAAATATCGCCATAGCATCCATAAGGTAGACAGTCTTCAAAGTGCTCAGAACACCTCAAATTAGGTGTAATTCTGCTGAACCTGCAACCTCCTTTTGGAGCAACTTAATCTTCTGGGCCATCTTCAAAGGCAGCCCTAGTAGGATGTGTTATAGTACTCTGAATATGAGCAAGGAGAACTGAAAGTCAGTGTTGTCAAGACATCTCAATTCAAAAACAGGGGCACCGGAGCTGGCCACAAATTCCCCAGCCATTATCTCTGCTGAAAGCTGGAGTCCAGCGTCAGTAGACGAGACCCAGACCCATGGGAATGTCATGACCAGGATTCTTGAGAGAGGAGGAGGAGTTCCAGAAGATTGGGGGTGGCAGCCATATTCCTCCTTTTCCAATACTGTTTCCAAGCCCCATCATCTAGGGGAAAACAAAAGGTGTTTCTGAGAAACTTCTTAATTGTAAGAGAAGCTGAATAGTGGCATTTTTTACTCATGTCAGAAGCATCACAATTAAAATAAGACATATTATATGACTTAACATTTATAATAGAAAATAGAAGATTAGTTGGCATATCCAACTGGAAATAAATCATGTTTCTCAACCCAAAAGTGCTTTTTTTCCAAAAGACATCTAGGCTGGGTTTTTTTCCTTTGAAAACATTTCACTTCTCATCCAAGAAGCTTCTTCAGAACGGTTTACAAACGTTTTCAAAGGAAAAGAAAAAACCCAAGAAAGTCCAATTGCCTTTTGGAAAAAGTACCTTTGGAGCAACCATAACCTGCATGATGTAGACACTCCAAAGATTTTTCTCATGTTCTCATAATTTCAGACTTCAAACACTATATTGGTTTTTCTTTTGTATTTCTGCAGATCTCTCCAAAACACCGGCTGCGTATCAATCAAATCCTGCAGGCTGTGATCAGATCTGCCAGTCACATAGACCACAAATTAGCCAAAGTGATCATCAAGCTGGCTGCTGAAGATATGCTAAGAACCACAGTAAGGACCAACGTGACCAAAGAACACCCTTTCCTCCCCACTTCCCTTTGGGTAGAACTTTCAGGCTTTGGGCTGCTCGCAGCCAGAGAAACATCTAACCCAACCACTACAGGAATGCCTAAGTATGTATGAATGACCGAGTGGTTGTGGCTGCCGGCATCCCAATATAGCCAGCTGGTGCCATCGCTGGCTATTGGGGGCGAGTTATTGGCCCACACACAGAGGGCTCGCAACTTGGGTGTCCTCCTGGATGCACAGCTGTCTTTAGAAGAGCATATGACGGCTGTGGCCAGGGGGGCTTTTCATCAGGTTTGCCTGATCCGCCAGTTGCGTCCCTTTCTGGATCGGGACTCCTTACACACGGTTACTCAGGCACTCGTCACTTCCCGCCTAGACTATTGTAATGCTCTCTACATGGGGCTCCCCTTGAGGTGCACCCGGAGGCTCCAACTGGTGCAGAATGCGGCCGCACAGGGGATTATGGGAGCGATGGGGCGCTCCCATGTGACTCTTCTCCTGCGTGAGCTGCGTTGGCTCCCGGTGGACTTCTGGGTGCGCTTCAAGGTGTTGGTTACCATCTTTAAAGTGCTCCATGGCATTGGACCTGGGTATTTGCGGGACCGCCTTCTGCTGCCAATAGCCTCCCACCGGCCAGTATGCTCCCAGAGAGAGGGACTCCTCAGGGTGCCGTCGGCCAGGCAATGTCAGCTGGCGACCCCCAGGGGGAGGGCCTTCTCTGTGACAGCACCTGCCTTCTGGAACAACCTGCCTCCAGAGATACGCAGGATATCAGATCTCCGGGTTTTTCGCCGTGCCCTAAAAACTTTTCTCTTCCAACAAGCAGGGCTGGCATAACCCCCCCCCCCCCCTTTTAAAAATTTTTTTAAGATTTTAGATTTTTAAATTGTCCAAATTGGGTTTTAGTTATGAGATTTTTAAATTTACGGCCAAAATTTATAATTCTTTTAAATTTTAAATTTTGTATTGACTGTTTTTTATTTCTGGCTGTACAGCGCCCTGAGTCCAGCAGGAGAAGGGCGGTTTATAAATTGAATAAAATAAATAAATAAATAAATAAAATAAATGTGGGTCCCCAAGAATTCATGGAATGTGCATGGTTGCGTAGGTCACAATTAGTTCTGTGAAAACAGGAGCTCCATCTTAATCAAGATAGAGAAGATTAAGGGGAGATTTGTTCTCCTTGCCACCTGAGGATAAGACAAGAACCAGTGGGTGGAAGCTTTCCCATGACAGATCCAAATTTGACCTTGAGGAATTCCTTGACTGTGGTGCTATTAACAATGAAATAGTCTCCCTTCTGAAGTTGTGGGTGCTCCATCACTGGAGGTTTTCAAGAAGAGACTGGACAGCCATTTGTCCAGAATTGTATGAGTGTTACTGTACCGGGCAAGGACTTGGATTAGAAGACCTTCAAGTCAAACCATTGATTCTATCACTTATCAAAATGTTTGTCACACAGAAGAGGGCAGAACCAAAAGGAATGAGTTAAAAGTATGAAGAAGGTATTTCAGACTAGATACAAGAGGAATTTCCTGACTATACAAGCTGCCAGCCAATGAAAGAGGCAGCGACATCTAATAGTGGCTCCTTCATTACTGGGGATCTTTGAACAAGGTCTGGGTGGTTATCTGTCAAAGATCTAGTACAGGGGTGTCAAACTTGATTTCATTGAGGGCCGCATCAGGATTGTGTTTGACCTCAGGAGGCTGGGGTGGACGTGGCCAGGGTGAGCATGGCCAGTTCAATGTCACTCATGTCAGGGGCGCTTCTGGTGGCCCAAGGGCTCTGTCAGCAAAAACAGGCTCCCAAGCTCTGTTTTCGGCTGCGATGGTCTTCAGCAACCTTCTGCCAGCGGAAACAGAGCTCAGGAGAGCCGCATGAGGTCCTTGCAAGCTCCGGTTTTGGCTGCAACAGCCTCCTGCAACCTTCTAACAGTGAAAACGGAGCTTCGGAAGGCCATGTGTGGCCCACCCGAGCTCTGTTTTTGCTGGCAAAGGCATCACAGGCCAGTCTTTTGCTATCTCCAGGGCAGCCCCATGGGCCAGGTCTAAGCATCCTGCAGGCCGGAACCGGCCCCCGGACACCCCTCATCTAGTAGATCCTGCACCAGTTAGGGAGTTGGATTAAAGACTTTTAATGATTTTTCCAATTCTCTAATTTTAGTCTGGCTGATCATGTGACTGCAGCTGTTGTGCTTGTGGATGACTGGAGGAGAGACCGGTGTGTGTGTGTGTGTGTGTGTGTGTGTGTGTGTGTGTAGGATTCCATGCCCTCCTGGATCTCTTAGTAGCATTCAATACCAGCAACCATGGTGACCTTCTGAACCAATTTTGGGGATTGGGAGTGGGAGGCCCCTCCTTTCTCCACGGTTAATTTCAGTTGGTGCTGGGGAAGGATAGAGGCCATGTGGGATTCCTCAGGGCTACCTGCCATGTAGAATTGCTCAGTTGCCGCGGTTCTCCTTTTTAACATTGACATGAAACCAGCAGGTGAGGTAATTTGCCAGCTTGAGGGGAAGTACCACCAGTGTGCTGACAATACCCAGTTATACATCTCCATCCCTGGCTGGACAGGGGTGCTGTTGTAATGCTGACTGGACGTCTGGGGCCTGCAAAGGTTTGGATGGCGAGGAATTCACCTTAATTCAATCCTGGCAAGACGGAATGGTTTGGGTTGTTTGATTCCTGGACTCCTGCTGAAAGGGCAGGTGCAGCCATGGCTGGGGGGTAGATTTGCCTTATGGGTCAATTGCTCCCTTTCCTGGACTAGGAGACTTTGCTCTCAGTCACTCTTTCCTTGGTTGCTTTCCATGCAACACACTGTACCTGAAGCTGCCCTTGAAGACCACACAGAAGTTACAACTGGTCTAAAATGCTGCAGCTCCTGCATTCTTCCATTTACCCATGTCCAGCATTGTTGTGTGAGCTACACTGACTTCCAATTTTCTTGGAATACAATTCTGCTTTTATACTGTGTTGCATCTTAATTTGTATAATCTTATTTTCACCTTTGATGGTTTCAGGTTATATTGTAAGCTTGAGAACTTTTCATTTTTGGACAGTCTCCTGTCCTTCCTTTGGAGGAAAGTCATAAAACCTCCGATACAAAGCTTCTACCGAAGCATCATTCTTTTTAAAAAAGGCAGTGGTGGGATTCTGCCGGTTCTAGGCAGTTCGGCTGAACCGTTTGTTAAATTGCTGGCTCGCCCCGCCCCTTACCAATAAATAGTGGGGGCGGGGTGGGGTGAGGGGTGGGCGAGCCAGTAATTTAACAAACGGTTCGGTGGTTTTTTGCAATTTATTGCCCTCGCAGCACACTGAACCATTTGTTAAATTGCTGGCTCGCCCGCCCCTCGCCCTGCCCCGCCTCCCATCCACGCGGCGTCAGCCTACCCTAGCCCAGGGCTGGACAATTGTGGCTCTTTTACAACCTGTGGACTTCAACTCCCACCTAGCCCATTCTGGGGAATTGTGGAGAATTCTGGGAGTTGATGTCCACAAGCCTTAAAGCTGCCAAGGTGGGAGACATCTGCTGTTACACTGTAGAATCCTTTCAAGCATGAAGATGGCCAAGTATCCTCCTTGAGAGACAACAGTTGAACATCAGGAGGGCTGTTAGAGGGCAGGGCTACATTTGGAAATTTTTGCATTTTTGCAGGTGGTGCAATACGATCTGGTGTCTGCAATGAAGAGCAAAATCTGGCTTCTTCTCTCCGCTATAAGTGCGGCATCAGGATTCCACCTTGGTATATTTGCGGCACAGGCAGCCCTCAGCTCCTGTCGCTTGGGACTTGGAGCGGTAAACAGCGTCTGGTTCGGGGAGCAGCCGGATTTTGCTCTCCATTGCTTTCTCGGCCCCCTGCAAGCTCTCGTCTCGCAAGGAGCGTTCCCTGAAGTGGTGAGGAAAACTTTGGTTGGGCTTCTTGAGAGACAAGAGCTTGCAGGGGGCTGAGAGAGCAATGGAGAGCAAAATCCAGCTGCTCCCCGAACCAGATGCTGTTTACCGCTCCGAGTCGGCAGGAAACGAGGGCTGCCTTGCGCCGCAAATATATCAAGGAGGAATCCTGAGGCTACACGTACAGCAGAGAGAAGAAGCTGTATTTTGCTCTCCTTTGCAGACATCAGCTCGGCCCCCTGTAAGAGAATATGAGAGAGAAAGTGGGGGAGAGAGAGAGAAAGAGAAAGAGGGGGGAGAGAAAGAGAATGAGAGAAAAGGGGAGAGAAAGAGAAAGAGGGGAGAGAGAAAGAGTGGGGGAGAGAGAAGGGGGAGAGAAAGAGGGAAAGAGAGAAAGAGAGAGAAAGTGGGGGAGAGAGAGAAGGGGAGAGAGAAAGAGAATGAGAAAAGGGGGGGGGGGAGAGAGAATGAGAGGGAAAGAGTGGGAGGAGGAAGAGAGAGAGAAAGAGGGGGAGAGAGAATGAGAGAATGAGAGGGAAAGAGTGGGAGAGAGGGGGAGAGAGAGAAAGGGAAAGAGTGGGAGAGAGAAAGAGAATGAGAGAAAGGGGGAGAGAGAAAAGAGTGGGGGAGAGAGAGAAGGGGGGAGAGAGAAAGAGAATGAGAGAAAGGGAAAGAGAAAGAGGGGTAGAGAGAAAGAGTGGGGGAAGAGAAGGGGGAGAGAAAGAGAGAATGAGAGAGAGAGTGGGGGAGAGAGAAAGGGGGAGAGA
>WNWU01000110.1:1589233-1616207 GCA_012654045.1 Ptyas mucosa | reverse complement strand
AAGCGGTGTTCTTTTTTATACAAAGTCAGCTTATTGCCCCCACAATCTGGGTCCTCATTTTACCCACCTTGAAAGGATGGAAGGCTGAGTCAACCTTGAGCCTGGTGAGATTCGAACTTGTAGTAATTGCAGGCAGATGGTGTTACTTAACAGCACTTTAATCTGTTGCACCACCAAGGCTCTTTCAAGGCTCTTTTTTGTTGGGTCTTTGCCCACTTCTTCATAAAAAGAGCTCCCTCCTGTCTCCGTCTTTTAAAGCTCCTCTTCTCCACTTGCACATGTATTCATCCCAGTGACTGGTTGTGGTCAGATGCTTGCTTCCTGCTTTAGCTTCTTGTGGTCAATTAACATCCTTTTAGGTACTTACAAAACCTATAAAAGGCACGAGGAGGGAAGGCAGGAAAATAGCTTTGGGGGGGGGCAGAGGAGGTTAGAGTCTAACAAAATGTGCTTTGGCAATTGTGTATCAAAGCAAAGCAAAACCCCTGATTTTATTGTATCGTTCCATCCCACTCTGTAACCTTAGCAGGTCAAGCAACTGCAGTGCCTCAGAGAAGGAAAAGGGAAATGACAAAAGGTGCTGCTCTGTCCTCTATCTTCCCCGGCACCTCTCTGTCTCTCTGGAAAAGCTGGTCTCTTTCTCTCTGGCTGCTGAGCTGAATATCCCTCTCTCTGCTTCTTCCATGTGCCGCTGACAGTTTGCAGAGCGACTTTTAATTGACGTCACCGACAAAGCTTGCTTTGATGAGCTCAATCAAGAGCTGAGGAAAGTGGACCAGAAATGCAGCACCCAAAGCCCTGAAAGGGTGAGCGGGGAAGCTTCTTTGTTTTCCATCCCAAAACCATAGAACGGAGATCCAGGGGTGCCCCCTGTGCGAGAGGAGGCCCACACGGGCTTTCAGTCACCTAGCCAGCCTCTCGCAGCCCCCAAGATGGACCGCGCAGCTTCTTTGTCCAGGGAAGAAGGCTTGCCCACCTCCGAGGCTAGCGATTCTGTGGCAAAATGCTTCTGTTCAGAAGTTCTTTCTCATGACCCACTGATATCAGCTTCTTTGCCATTTAAACCCATTGTTTCTTGCCTGGATTGCTCCACTCGGTACTTGAATTCAAGCTGCCCAGGATGGCATTAGTTTTTCTTGCAGCTGCAGGATCCCAGTGGCTCAGGTTCCTCTTATGATCCACAAAGGCGGCCAAATCCTTTTCTGGTGCTCTTTCTGGTCCTCTTGTCATCCTGCAGTCATCCTGTAGGCCTGATGACCATGGCCTGAGCCTGAGCGCAGAGGACCTGAGCACAGTTAAATACTGGACTGGCCTCTGTCTCCCATTGAAACATCCCATGCCATCCTGTGCCCGTCACCACCCGAATGTACCGACCCACCCTGAGCTCCCCGGAATATGGATCCACCCCAACCCCAGCCTCTTGGCTGTCCTGAGTAGGGTCCCCTCCTTCCTTTTTTATCACTCAGCCACCCTCCTGCCCACCCAGGGTTAGAGGCCAGCCTCTTTTGTGGTTTGGCTCTCTCTCCCTGTGGGAGCCCTCAGCCGATAACCCCTCTCCCATCTGACTTCACCACCATCTTATTTAAATCTCTGCTGTTATGCAGATTCACTATTATGCTGGAAGTCTGTGAGCAAGTAGAAAAGGATGCTTCTTTGCCAGGAGCCAGAATGAGCTCAGCAGGAAGAAATCATACTAAACCAGTCTGATATTGCTGGACAAAGAGCAGTTTATTTGACTGGGGAAAGTTGGCAAAGATTGTGTAGGTTGACTGGATAAGGACTTCCATGTGGTTCTAGCAGAGGAGGTGTCAAAATGTGGGCTGAACTATGCTACCATTGCCTGAATGTAGGTATGACTGAACTAACATCTCCAATTAGTGTACCTCAGTGGTAAGTCACAAACTGAAGGACTGGCTCAAGTGCTATATCATTCAACTGTGTTTCTCATCCCTATCATAAAAGGTTCCCAGGGGAGGCTAGAAAATATGAGTACCTAATCATACAACACAGCACAAGCGGGCAGGGGTGTGGCAAATACTTTAAATAGTGGTATCAAGATTCAGAAGGGTTTTGACAAAAATGCTACAATACAGGGAAAGCTGCATGAGTTTTTTCAACATGGTCCTACATTTCAGTAGGAAAAATCAAAAGCATAAGTTGTGGGGGAATCACCTGTGTGACAAGAATACATGCAAAAAGGCTCTAGGAAAGAGCAACGTGATGGGGCTATGAAAGAAAGGGGGAAAGTGAAATGGCTGCAACAACAATGATGTGGTGTCAAAGGAAATCATAATTCTTCTTTCCTTTGCATTGGTCTGAATGCCCCTCAAACATTTTGGATACAGAAGAAAAAGCTTGTGTGGAACAGCTGGAGATATTAGAGTAGAAGCCCTTATTATTTCACAAATAAATGAAGATGACAGCACAAATAGAATTTGGAATAATATGGGGCGCCATATGTATGCATGCATGCCCACACGCATGTGCCCGCGCGCGCGCACGCGCACACACACACACACACACACAGTGAAATTTAATCCAGTTGTTTTGGAGAGCTACAGCTATTCCTTCTTTATGCAGATCTTCCTATATCAGTATTGCGGAGCCATCCTGCGTGCCTCAGATGACCCTCAGCTAATCCAGGTCCAACTCTTTACCCTCTTGGCCATGTGCCAGCGAGGAGCCCTGGAGGCAAAGGTGAGAGGGCAACTACTTGGTGTGTAGACAAATTATGTCCCTCAGTCTCCTTCTGCCTCTAAACTGGAGAGAAGGAAAACAGTTCAGGAGATTATCGCAGAATAGCCTCTGAAGGATCTATCTATTTATCTATCTAACCTCAATCTATCTATTTAGGCAGACATCCTTAAAATTAACTCCTGTTCAAAAATATCCACAGTAAATCAAAGGTTAAAATATTTTGCTTCATTTTGTATTAGTATGTCAAGTTTGACCATTCTTCTCCTTTAGTTGTAATCCTTAGTTCTTTCTAGTTCTCTCTAGTGTTCAATTTGTAAAATCTTATTATTTTTTTAAAGAATTCAAAACAATAGCATTTTCCCATTCCAAAGTATTATTTCAAACTTATCTGGACCCTTAATCCATTTGTAACTTGCTAAAATCAGTCACCATATTGTTGTTTACTCCAGGAAAAAAAAGGCCTTAGACTTGTATTTAAACTTATTTCACTGAGGATTGAATGAAACTTACCTGGTGCTGTAAAATCTGTTAACCCAAAAGTTCCTAAGAGCTGAAAAGCTGTCAATAATTTTACAAAAGTAATTGTAAAAGGTAGTAAATGAACCCAGGGTCCTTTTAAACATGCTGATCATTATTTGAGTAAGATGTCCCCCAGAGCTGTAAACCTTCAGGAGATCACCGTCTTGTGCTCCTTCATGGAGAGCGGCTACTTGGAACACCCGTGGGTGATCTCAAGCCCCCTCCTTGTTTGGAGAGGAGTTATGAGCAGCCAATCTATCCATCCCCCTTGATTCCACCAGGATGGCTGGCTGGCTGGCTCCACTTTCAGTTTGCCATTACTCGCCCAGAAATGCCACCACATTAAGAGAAATTGACAAACTGCTACATTTAAAATCAGAAAATGAAACTCTCCGCTTCCATATGAAAACTGTAGATTGGAAAGATTGTCGGATTGTTTAAAATACGAATAGAAGCTACATAACCATTATTCTCAGTCTCTCTCCTTCTTTCTCTGTCTTGTGTCTCTTAAAACAATATTCATTTCCAAACTCATAGGTATTATCATACCATCCTTCCTTGTTTTATTGGTCATTTTTAGCTTGAATTATTATGATCTGATTAATTTGATTTATAAGATACCTAATCATAAACTACTCAAGACTATGTAATTTTAAAAATGTCATTAAAAAAAAGAATGAAACCAATAAAACATATCCCTCCAGGAAATATAAAAAGAATTTTTAAATCATATTACTTGTGCACAAATTACCCCAGCCCAGGGTCTACTGGAAAAACTGTTTTTAAAAAAAAAACAGTAAATAAATATTTGGTCGGATGATGCCCAGCTCCTATGTTTTATTTTTATATTGTGTATTTTATGTGTTGGATTTATTTTATTGTAAGCTTCCTGGAGTCATTAATGTGAATTGAACAGCTAAATAAGTAAAGTAAGTAAGTAAGTAAGTAAGTAAGTAAGTAAGTAAGTAAATATAAAAGCTTTCCTAAAAAAAATATAGCAGGCTTAGGCCATGCAGATCTTGGGGGAGGGGGGTTTCCGGACCTATCAAGCAAGATATTTTCTTCAGAATAATTATTTCCTGGGACCCGACACAAAAAAAAAAAACAAAGGAGATTTTTACATGATTTCTTGGGTTAGCAGTTAGCAGTTTTGGAGGTGATCCAGTAGACGGTATAACCAGATGACCCAGGATACTGTGACACCATCTGCTAACGACTGCGAAGGGGTCACGGGTTCATTGCCCTTGCTGGCTAGAACAAGCCCCAGGATCCCACCTGTGTCTTCCAGCGGAGTTGATGAACTGGAAGCAGAGCAGCGCCTCCCTGCCTGCCCTGTCACTGAGGAGACGGGCCTTGCCTGAAACCTTCCCTGCTTGGGAGAGCAAAACCCCTCGGAGAGAAGCAGAGCTCCTGCTTAGCTCTTCCTAACTGCCGCTTCCCCACCCCCACCACCCCCACCCCGCCTCCCCACTCTTCCTGCTCTTCCTCCGTAGGGCATTGCTGCTGCTTGTGGCTTGGCTGCCTCTCGCCACATGGATGAAGTTTTCAAGGCGCTGGACAGTTTCGGCAGGACTCTTTCCACTGCAGAGATCCCCGTGTCCAAAACCAGCCAGGTAATGTTAGAGAGCAACAAGTCAATGCTCAGAACATCATTAATCCTCTTTTTTTGACAGCGCTTGTTGGGGGATATAAATGTGGGTACGGAAGCCTTGTTTTCGTAAGGTGAGCTCATTCCTGGGGCTGGGGCTTCTGCCCTCCCCGCATCTGCTGTGGGCTGTCCTCAGTTCCCTCGGGCCAGACCAGTTCTCGTGCCCTCACAACCGCCCAGGCTGATGCCCTTGACAAGAAGGGTGGGGGAGCTGCCTGGGGGAGCTGATGGACGGCTGGGCCTTCTTCCCTACAGCTCTGCCAACGGAACACGCTCCTGCTCTGCTACGGTCGAGTGGCTCTGGGGATCAAGGAGGAAGTCCTGCCACGAGTGGAGCTCATCGTCGCCAGGCTCATTGAGTACTTCCTTATTGACCCCTCGGTACATTTTCAGGCTTTGAACCAGGGAACTGCTTTGGTCACCCAACCTTTCTCCTTGCCCGAAAGGCAGTGGGGAAAGGGAGCTCGCCCGGGAAAAAAGCAGCCCAGCTCAGCTGGGACAAGCAAGAGGTTCTGGAGCTGAGTGGGGCAGTGATGAAGCACCTCACAGCCATTTGGTGGCCAGTGGTTTCTGGACTTTGGTTTTGTCTATTTTCTTGTTCTGAGAAAAGTTTCCTGTTTATAATGTCTGGCATTTCATCTGCTTCATCAGAAGCCCCCAGTTCTGGCATGCCCATGGGAGGAAAAATCCACTTGGTATCCCCATTTCTGGGGGCCAGAATAGTGAAATAAAGTGGAGAAAACAGGCCTAAGAGACCAGTGCAGACACCTAGCACCACCGCCTACTATTATTTATTTATTTATTTATTTATTTGATTGATTGATTGATTGATTGATTGATTGATTTATATGCCGCCCTTCTCCCGAAGGACTCAGGGTGGCTCACAACAATAAGAAACAGAAAATACAAAAATTAAAAGACAAATTAAAACAGAGCATCCAATAAATAAAGTTAAACGTGGGAATACCAGTTCAAATTTAAGATTTAAGAATATAAAAAGCTACAAAATCAGTATAGAATCAACCCAGGCCTGCCCGTTGGAAGAGCCAGGTCTTCAAGACCTGGCGGAAGGTGGATCTTCCTCCTCCTCCTCCTCCTTCCTCTTGTCAGCCTGATGAAACAGCCATGCAGAGTTGGGGGGAGCAACTCCTCCAACACAGTTTCCTCCTCAGACCCACAAGGTTCCTGTACAGTAAGAGGAAAAGACCAACACTTTTTGTGCAACATGGTTTAGCCTTCCAGGGTTCCTCAGCCAGCAGGACCATTTCTGGGAAGTCACTTGCATTTTTGACGGATGCCAAGTTGGAAGATCCTGGACTGCTGTAGTTCACTGATCAGCCTTTTCACAATGACATCTGAGCCATTTTCCGCTCTCGGTTATAGGACCTGAATCTGAAGAAGAGCTTTCTGATTGCAGTGCTCATGCTCCTTGAAGCCATCACAGCCACGGGCAAAGCCGGAGCAATAAGGTTGCACCCGAAAGCACGCCTGGTGGAGTGCCTAATAGTAAGTAGGCTGCCTTGACTTCCTGCCAAAAAATCCCAGGACTTGCCCTAGGCAGCTTTATGGTGGTGCAGTGGTTAGGATGCAGTATTGCAGGCTGACTCTGCCCACAGCCTGGAGTTTGAGCCTGATGGGTCTCAAGGTTGACTTAGCTTGGAATGGGTTGGCAACACTTCTGGAGGCACAGTAAAGACTAGACAACCCATGACCCGCTGGGTCATCGTTTCAGAGCTATTTCTGTACCAAATTCTCAATACTTTCAATAATGACAGAGCTTCTAATGTACTGGAAAAGCTCTTAAAAATTCAGGGAGGAATTCAGAGATGCATCTATCTGGAAAGTCAATCAGAATAGAGCTGGAAGGGACCTTAGAGGTCTTCCAATCCAGCCTCCTGCTCAAGCAGGAGACCCTACACCCAGTGGTGGGTTTCAATTTTTTTTTACTACCAGTTCTGTGGGTGTGTCTTGGTGGGCATGGCATGGCATGGCATGGCATGGCATGGCTTGGTGGGCGTGGCTTGGTGGGCGTGGCAGGGGAAGGATACTGTAAAATCTCTATTCCCACCCCAGTCCAGGGGAAGGTTACTGCAAGATCCCTATTTCCTCCTGATCTGCTGGGATTCAGGAGGCAGATAATAGATGGGGGCAGGGCCAGTCCGAGTTTACCGGTTCTCCAAACTACTTAAAATTTCCACTACCAGTTCTCCAGAACAGGTCAGAACCTGCTGAAACCCATCTCTGGCTACACCATTTCAAACAAGTGGCTGTCCAATCTCTTATAAAACTTCCAGTGATGAAGTACCCACAACCTCTGTTGGCAAGCTGTTCCACTGGTTAATTGTCCTCACTGTTAGGAAGTTTCTCCTTAATTCCAGGTTGCTTCTCTCCTTGATTCATTTTCATCCATTGATTCTTGTCTGTCCTCTGATGCTTTGGATAATAATGACTCCCTCCTCTTTGTGGCAGCCTCTCAAATACTGGAATACTGCTGTCAGTTCCCCCTTAGTCCTCCTTTTCTCTATACTAGCCAAACACAAATCCTACAACTGTTCTTATGTTTTAGTCTCCAGGCTTTTAATCATCTTAGTTGCTCTTCTTTGCACTTTTTCCAAAGTCTCACCATCTTTTTTGTAACTTGGTGACCAAAATTGGATAGAGTATTCCAGGTGTGGTCTTACTAAGGCTTTATAAAGTGGTACTAATACTTCACGTGATTTTGATTCTACATCTCTGTTTATGCAACCAAAGATTGTATTAGTTTTTTTGGCTGCCACCACACACTACTGGCCCATGTTTAAGTGATCATCCACTAGGACCCCAAGGTCCCTCTCACAGTTATTGTTTTTGAGCCAGGTTTTTTCTGCCCAGGTGTAAAACCTTGCTTATCTCCACATTAAATTTCATTTTGTTGGATAGAGCCCATTGTACAAGTCTGTCAAGATCTTTCTGGATCCTGAGCTTGTCTTTTGGGGTGTTGGCTATTTCTGTCACCTTAGTGTTGTCTGCAAATTTGATTGAGTCCCCCTTCTATTCCCTCATCTAAGTAATTTATGAAGATATTGAAGAGTACTGGGTCCAAGACGGAATCTTGTGGTACCCCACTGCTTACTTCCCTCCATGTAGACATAGTGCCATTAAGGACTACTCATTGAGGACGGTTTGTCAGCCAGTTACAAATCCATCTGGTGGTGAAGCTGTCTATCCCATATTTTTCTAGCTTCCCAAAAAGTAGGTTGTGCCTTGCATTTAAATATACTGTCCACAACATTTTGCTGGTCTACTAGTTTAGTCACTTTGTCAAAGAATGAAATAAGATAGGTTTGGCATAATTTGTTTTTAACAAACCTGTGCTGGCTACTAGTTATAAATTTACTTGTTTCTAGATGTTCACAGATCTGTTTTTTAATTATTTTTTCCAGTATCTTCCCAGGTATTGATGTTAGACTGATTGGTCTGTGGTGTCCTGGTCTGTTTTGTTTTTGTTTTTTCCTTTTTTGAAGATGGGAAACACATCAGCTCTTTTCTAATCCTCTGGTAATTCCTCGATGTTCCAAGATTTTTTAAAGATGTGATACAATGGTTCTGAGATAACATCTGCCAGTTCCTTCAGAACTCTGGGATATAATCCATCAGGTCCCAGTGATTTATATTCAAAGTCAGACAGATATTCTCTTACCATTTTCTTATTTTAATTTTTATTTCTATGTCTTTTACAGTTATGTTTTTGGTAGGTTGGGCTATAATTTCTTTTTGTGTGAAGACTGATGCAAAGAATGAGTTAAGCAGCTCTGCTTTCTCTCTACTGCCTATTACTTCCTTGCCATCTTCTCTCTTTAGTTGACCGACTATTCCCTTGACTTTTTTCTTGTTATTTATATGTTGAAAGAAAGTTTTTTTGTTATCTTTGACTTTTGTTGCAAGTCTTTTTTTGTTGTTGTTGCAAGTAATCCATATTGAACTGCATAGCACAGTCAAACATCAGGAGTTGACAACACGAAATGAAATTTGCATTATGTCATAAAAGTGTTTCATGATAATTTTTATAAAATGTTTTAGAAAATATGCAAAATTTCAATTCCACGGCATTCATGGGTCTCAGAACTTGGGACACATTCTTTAAGTTAGCCCATTTGAGGTACTTTGGTTCAAAAATGGTTGCTCTATAATGCATTGTTTGGCCCACTTAAAGGTTACACACAGAGAAACAAGAGAGTCTTAGTAGTATAGAGATACAATTTCAGCCTAACTCACCTTGCAGAGGTGGTGGGTTATCCCTGTTAGCCTGTCTGGGCAGGCAGGTGTACTTTGGAACCTAGCGCCAGTCTGCAGGTGTATCTCAGCTGTAATTTCTGAGGAATCTACCAGTATAGTTTAAAATCATATCGCTTACCTATTTATGTGCAGAACACAGGAGAGAAGGAAGGCCTTTCAATTTCTTTGGTCATTACACTGCATTATAATAACATTATTTCTTGTTCAGGTTTGATCCAATTCTTTATTTTTATTTTTTATGGATACCTCATTTACATAGTAACTCTTAAGATTTAATAATATTGTTCTTTGGGGTCCACACTACAAAACTGTTGCAAAGATGAAGCTCTGGAGGATACCTTTCTTTCTGGAATGAAGTAACTGCATGAGCAACCTCTGCCAGTGAGAAGGTCTTTCTGCTTAAAAGTTGTGTGTCCCCTATGAGCTTCTGGCCGTCGTGATACTGGGGGAGTGGGGGGGCCTCAAGAAGCCGACATTCAGGGACAAAAAGAGTCTCAGCATCACAGGTGGGGGAAACATTGACTTTTTCAGACATCAGGATTTTTAGCCTGGGGGAGAGGGGAAATGGGGGTGTGCAATCAGAGACAACCTAGAACCAAAGCAGAGTGTTAGAGTCAGCAGCGGGTTGCTACCGGTTCGCCCCAGTTCAGGCAAATCAGTAGCAGTGGTGGCAGGAGGCTCCACCCCCCACCCCCCCGCCCAGACATCATCAAATACATTCTGCACATGCGCAGAAGTGGTGCATGTGTGAGCGAAGCGAGCGCGCACGAGCGAACCAGTAGCAAAGGTAAGTGAAACCCACCACTGGTTAGATTCTAAACCGGGAGACTCCTGTATTTCTTCCCCTGGGCAAGGAATGCATACTGACAACAGGTGTGTGGCTGGATGGGAGACAGCGAAGAAGGGCACCTCTCACCTGATGAAGGCCTTGGCCCTAAGTGCTTACCCTCTGGAATACGAAGCGGTTGTTCTTCAGAGCAGTTCAGTTTCCAGTGAGGTCACGTCCCCTGCTTTTCTCCAGGTCCTTGAAGGCCACCCAGGTGAGTGGGCCTCTCCGGCTGACCTTCACTCTCTCGTTCTGTCTCTCCCACACTGGCTGGCAGGTGCTGATAGAAAGGGAGCCCATCCACGTTCTGGGCAGCACAGTGCGTCAAGATGCCATGTATATCGCTAAAGAACTCAGGTAGTGGAGCAGGGTACTCGCTTCCTGCAGGGTGGGATGGTGGGGAGCAATTTTGGCCATTCTGTACATTCAAGCGCACCCTGCATAATAACACGATGGCTTCTTTTGAGAAGACGAAATATAGTTTAGCACCTGACCTAGGAGATCACAACTGTGTGGGAGGTGGAGAGGAACGACATTTTTATGTTCTTTATCCTGAATTGCTCCAGCAAAATTGTAGGAAAAAAAGAAAAATCAATTTACAGTTCATGGCAACAATGGACAAGCTGTCTCAAATGTGCTTTTTTCAAGACCACCATAACTGGGATGGCTGAGCATCTCCATAGGCAATGGACAAGCTGGCAATAAGCCAGAGAAAAACAGTTAAATTATAAATTGATCCATTTTTTTCATAATCATTGAAGTATAAGACATGAATTAAATAGAGCAAATGCAATGCAAGATTGATGACCTCCCATAATGATAAATCATCCATTAATTGAGGAGCAGGAGCAGGAGCAGGAGGTTATTCTGTCCACTGTGCCTGCTAAGTGAACCCTAGTGCAGTTTAAAGTGTGCAGACCCCATTTTTTGTTGAAATCTAATTTTTGGTAGGAGGGGAGAGTCCAAAGTACTTCAGATTATTTTCCAATAATAGACCTGGGAAAATGGGAGCAGTAAGCAGGCAGGGACGTGACCAGGGACGTGACTGAAATGAGGCAGAGGAGAATTAGTGTGGAGTCCAGGTGAGAAGCAGCTCCGCTCCATCTTTTCTTTCTCGTCATCCTGCCTTTAGACTCTTGGGAGGGGAGCCCTTCCTGGAGAGTAGCCCTTGCTGGGAGGCTTGATGCGTTCTCAGAACATGCGGGGGACAAAAGGGTAGAATCCCATTTATGAAGATCATATGTGAAGAATTCCGAGTTTCCATAGCCGAGAGTGTGGCTCTTATACACACTCAGGATTCAAACATATTGTTTTTCTATTCATTTTGAAGTTGAAAGCGAGTCTGTAATCCATTGGGCAAAGTCATGTTTCATCATTTCTTGTGGCAGCTAAATCTCAGGTGTGTTTCCGTTCCATCAGCCACCTGAAGCCTCTTCTTGAGCCAGAGAAGAAATCCAGCCTCCTTCATGCTTCTTTCAAAAGTGTCTTTTGCCTGGCCCCAATGGAGATCCTGGAAAGACAGTCTTGTGTGGATGAGAAGACATCAGATATAAAGGTGAACCCTTTGAGTATCTTATCCAAGTCCTCTTTATTTCCCAGACTGAGTTTTTATTTCTGGATGATAGTTACCACAGAGGTTATGACTCTGCTTTGATAATCTGGCCTAACAAGATGCAAATCTATGCATAAGCATCCAAATTTATTTTCCAACTTTACATAGAATTATTTCAAAAAGTACAGAAGAGCAGGAAAAAGGGGAAAAACGGAGTTGGTTATGGAGATATCTTTGGCTAAGTACTGTATGGGAGGACGATGACTTCTGGGGTGTGGGAGATGAGTGCCCTCTGTCTTTTCCCAAGGACTCGTGGACTTGCTGGGTGCTGCTTGGCCCCAGTCTGAACATCTCAGTGCCCGAGTTATTCCCTGCTATTATGGGGAGCAACCTCACTCACAAAAAAGACAGAAAGTCCTAGTCTCTGCTGAATAAATGAATTGACCTGGCAGGGAGAGAAGGGTGAAAGCAAAGGGTTTGTTTATGTGTAGGAAAAAGGGGGTTGCAGTTGCCAGTGATTCTGTCCCGAGGAGCTCTCCAGGGTGCAGGAGGCTTCCTTGGGTTGTACCCCTGCACACCATTCGTCTTGTTTGCCCACCCGGGACAGCTCCCATGGTGGCCTTAGTCTCACTGGCCCACTTGTGCCTCAGGCCTTCTACCAGCAGACTGTCGGCTGCTTCGAGGAGATGCTGCAGGCTCTGCTGTTGGAGAACCCACAGCCCAGCGAACTCAAGCACATGATGGAGGTAGGCAGAGAGAAAAGCTGGCACCTGAAGGGTAACTCTCTGGAGGGGGTCAGAGCCCCTTCAGAGCATTCCTGACATAGGTGTGGGGAGATTTCTTCAGGAGTCACTTGGTTCGCATTAGCCTGGGTGTTTATTTTTAGATTGTATTTTTTCCATCTCTGTTATTTTGGTGAGATGGGCAGCTGCATAAATTGATGCAGTTAATCCATCTGCCATTCTCACAGGCAGTGGGAATGACTGCTGCCGGCACAGAGTTATGGGTCCCTTTTTAAGCCGTATAGAATAGGGGGCTGCTGCCTCTGCTCCTCCTGGCACTGGTCACCCCACCTGATGACCCAAATGACTCCTGAGGTATTAGGAAAGAGGCGTTTCTCTGGGTTTTCTGACCAATAGTCGCTCCAGAGAAAACCAGATTGGGCCTATAAATCTGTGAAGTCAGGTTTAACTCTATTCTTCTTAGGGCCTCTTGTAAGGAAATCCGCCCTCTTGTATCAGCAATTTACTGTCAGAAAGGAGATCAGGGCACTTCCCTCGAGTCCAAAGAGCAGGTGTCAAGCAGCTGGCCAGGCATGGAGGCAGGCATCTCAGCAGTCCAGTGTCCACTCTGAGTGGATGCCACTGGCAAGGATTTGGGTATGAAGGAGGGAAGGGTTCCTGCTCCTTGCAGAATGCCCTCGAGACTCTAGTCAAGTGCCTACCACCCTTCACTTTTTAATTAGTACCTCGGGATTTTTGCAATGTTTGAAAGAACTAGCATTTGACCAAACCTCATTTGCAGAACTCCACGGGAAAGTGAAATGCTATTGGTGACATTCTTCATACCTGCATCAGAATAGCTCCAGAATCCTTGGGGGAGACCCGGTATATTTCGGGCACTCATTACCTTACCAGTTCCGTGGAGTCAAGGCGCATCCCAAGGCCAGCTCTAGGCAGGTTGGACCCAAAGCACAGTCATATTCTGGCACCTTCTGGTTTTGTTGCCAATTTCAAAAAGACAACCTCTTGTTTCTTTTTTTCTTCAGGTTTTTGAGCTTTATTCTTAAGATTTTCAGCCCAGGACAATTTTTTTTCTTGGAATGTTCACCTTATTTACACTGCAAAATTACATTCCGCTCTCAAAAGGACATACCATTGATGCTTTTCTTAAAAAAAATTTAAGAAAAAGTTTTCTTAAAAAATTTTAAAGGTTTTTTAAAATTTATTTATTTATTAAATTTATTTGCGCCCATCTTGTTTTGAAGCAAATCTGGGCAGCTTACAGCATTAAAAGCATTAAAATTATAAAAGTTAAATATTTCTAAAGCAATAAAAATGGAAATGGTTTTATTGGTTTTTTGGAAGCTTTTTTTCAATTTTGCCATCCCCCAAAATGTGTACCTCTAAGCCAGGGCCTGTTCTTTTTTGAGCTGGTCCTGTATGCTTCATGTAACGGCCACATTTTTGTGCCTGCCTTTCCTTCGATAGCTCATAGAACCATGGATGGTATCAAAGTTAGATCATGTACGCGAAAGAGCTGTGGAGACAGCAATGAAGCTCTTGAAATTTGTAGCTGATCGCTTTCACCTCGATGTGAGTATCCGTAAATTGAGCCGCTTACCTTCCTAATTGGAGCTTCCTCTCCTTAAGAGGCTCGGGGTTTTCCTCAGTACAGTACCGGACACAGATACGAAGACAAAAGCCTATTAGCTTAGATAGGTGGGCATCCTTTTAAAGTTACCACTTGGTGGAACCTCAGAGGCAGCCTTCTCCATGGCTGCCCCAGCCCACACCATCATATCCACAGGACCCCTATTTTTTTCTGCCTTCTAGAGTAGGGTCCCCAACCCCCAATCCATAGTCCTGCACCGGTCTGTGGCACACCAGTAACCGGTCCCCGCAAACAAGCGAAGCCTCATCCGCAAGATGCAGGCAGCACATGAAACCACGCCCCCTCCAGTCTGCGGAAAAACCTCTCTCCACAGATCCTTGGGTCCCTGGGGCCCAAAAGGTTGGGGGCCACTGTTCTAGAGGGCTGTGAAAACCTGGCTCTTTCCCAAGCATTGCACTAGGATGGGGCTTTAGCCAGGAAGCTCTGGGGCCTAGGGAGAAAGGCCCTTTCGGTTTTAGCTGTGCGTTTGTGAATTTTTGAGGGCCACCTAGAATCGTTATATCAGATAGGTGGCCATATAAAATAAATGGAGTGGCCATTCGGGTACTGGCTCTGACAAGCAGGGGACCTCCCTTGAAAGAGCAGTGGGGTACCCGTCTTGACAGAGAAGGCAGATCAGCTGCCATTCCAGTCTGGGCCCTTAGGAAAAGGTAGGAGGGTTGGGGCCAACCATCGGGGAGCAAGATGTTTCAGAGGGCAGGAGCCATCGCAGAGAAGGCCCTCCTTCTTGGATCCCGCCAGCCAGAACAATCAGGCTGATGGGACCCACAGCATGCCCTCTCTGCTGGCCCAAGTGGGACCGGCCAACCCCAGTGGGATGAGACAGTCCCTTAAGTAAGCTGGACCCATGCCATGAAGGGCTTTAAAGGGGATCACCAACACCTCGGAAGCAGACTGGTAACCAATGCAGCTGGCGGAGCAGTGATGTTATTCACGCCATCCTACACATCATGTTGCCCTTTGAGCCCAGCCTCTCCATTGTGCCCCTAGAATGTTTGCCAGGTGGTGCCATCAAGAAGGCAAAGTGCCTAGCCTGACTTCAGGAAGGCTCCAGTGCCAGTCTTCCCCTCCAAGCCTGCCTGTGGGCGTGGGGTTTTAGCTTTTCTCCTGCCAACCCAGCAGCTCAGAAGTCTTGTCTGAAGACTTTCAGTATGGCGCATGGTGGGTGTGCGGGATGCACTTTCGGAAGGTTCTGGGTTTGTCTGACAAAGAGCACAAATCGGCTTCGCACAGGAATTGGCTAAGAAACATCCAGGACCCCCTTCAGTCTCAATTATTCCCACGTCTCCCTGTTGTTTCCTTAGCTCTCTCGGGAATTTAACAAGTTGGCCCACCTGGCAGCCCTTTTGATTGGCCTGTGCAATGACCGGATGCCATGCATTAGTTCTTTTGCTGTGCAAGGAGTCAGCTGTCTCTATGAGATCTTACTGCACCGTAAAGGTGAGGCCTAGCATACTAGACATCTCTTTCTCTGCTGCTGCTGCTGCTGAGAGGGAACCTGAGTGAGGCAGATTCCACAGCTGGTCTTTTGGGGCTCTGGGAGGAAAGAGACGAGCTCAGGGAGCACCAAGAACCCAACTGGGCAGTCCTGAACGACATACGTGATTGTAACGACAGCTGCTCTCTTCTGCTCTAGGTCTGAGGACAAGCAAGCAGAAGAAGCGGAAGTGGCCGATGAAGAGGAGCGTGAAATGCCAGGAAGAAGACAGCCCTGCTGGTCAAGCACCGGGCAGCAGTTGGCAGATAGCAACGGTACTGTGGCTGCCTTCAAGGGGTGCGAACTAGTCCTCCACTTATGACCACAATTGGGCCAGAATTTCCATCCATTGCAGTCATAATTTGAGTCAGGCCTGATTTTACGACACTTTGTACAGAAGTCATTAAGTGAATCACCACGTTCATTAAGCAAAAGCAGCTTCCCAATGGGCGTTCTTTTGCTGGAAATAGGCAGAAATGGTCCCAAATTGCACTACACTACACTACAACCAGTTGTAAATCTTGTCAGGGTTGGATTTACCCATCTCAAGCCTCATTTAGCTTGCAGGCTCTTCCCTGTCCTCTCCTGCCTGGCCTTCTGAATCTCTTGCAGAAGAAACTCTCCGGGAAGGGCTCAAGGCTGCTTGGGGGCTCCCTGGCCGTTTGGGGAAAAGGACATGCTGGATGCCTGCCAAATCTTGTGCTCCTCTTTGTAGCATTGCGGTGACCAGCTCTTCTCCGTTCAGTTGACCAACCTCCTGCTCTCCGTTCTGGACTATTTGAGAGGCTCCGGTCCAGAAGTCCTGGTGGCAGCAGAAGAGGTCCTCAGTGCAGTTCTGCAGAACCATGCAATGAAGGTGGAAAGGGTGAGGGGTTTCAGCTGCAGCATCCATCCTCTCCCTCAGATTGTTCCTGCTACTTAAAATGCAGCATTTGTTTCTTGCTTGCTTGCTCTGAACTTAGAGTCCTCTCCGACCGTGACTGACTCTAAGCAGGTCTGATCTCACACTGTTCCCACCACCTGGGTGAACAAAAAGAAGTCCTTGTCTTTCTGGATTCTTCTACTCTGAGCAGCCCTGGGCTCTGCTCAGTTGTAACGGATTCAGGTCACAGGAAATGCGTTCCCAGGTCCTATGCTACGGCAGATCTTGCCTTTTATTTACTTGCTAACTGATACCCCGCCCTTCCTCCAGAAAGAAGCTCACCTGGGGATGGTCCAGATCCTGCCGTAGCACAGGACCTGTAAAGGGGGGGTGTCAGGGGCAGAAAGAGACTAGAAGTTGCCAGGGTTGAGGCCTCCTTATGCCTCTCCCTCACCTCTACCCTGCCCTAGCTCTCCAATGCCACTGGTGGCACATTCTAAGCGGGTGGGCTGGCAGAGCAGCCATGGCAGCAAACAGCCTTTGGGTAGGCACCCTGTTAACACGCAGCATAATCCCCTGGGTGACCCTGGCAGGACAGCCCTCAGCTGGTGAAGAAGCAGGTAGATGAATTGCCCACGCTCTGCATCTGGAACCCAACAGAAGCTCGTGCCTCTAGGCTGTGACCCAAGCAGCTGCATTCAAGGAGAGTCTGGAAGAAAATATGACAAAAGCATCAGTTTAGCCTGGAAAGGTGGGTGGGGGTAGGAAGAAACTTGAGAGGCTCCCTTGACCTTCTTGGGTACCAGAGGGAGGGAAAGAGAAGTCCTGCCAACCTTTCGAGGATTTGTTATAAGCCCCTCCCTCAATAAAGGAGATGCTGGTATTGTTTGTGGTCACTCCTTCCTCAACTGGCCTGCCTGGAAAAGCTGAAGCAGCCTTAATTGCTGTGCTTCTGGGTCCTCTATTGTTTTCATTGTGTTTGTTTTCATCTTCTTTGCAAATGTGGTAAACCACCTGGTGCCCTCTGAAGTAGAGCAGGACACCAAAGGCTGGAGGATTGACTAATGGTGAACAAAGAGTCCCAGCAAGCCTGTGTCCTGTGCAACGTGAGAGAATGTCCGTCCCTCAACTAACCCGGCCATGAAAAGAAGGCAGAAATGGGTTAGGGAGCTTTCCCCAAGCCCAGGGAGGCCGAATGTGGCTATCCTTGCAGCCAACAGAGAGATCTACAAGCTCTTTTTCGGGGGGCAGCTAAACTCAACATTTCTTCTATGGCTGCAGGTCAGCGATGTGGTTGCAGGCATCTACATGTGCTTGCAGCCAGGCCAGGCTTCCTGCTGGACCCGGAAAGTAGTGCTGAGGGCTCTAACCTTGATGATCCCATGCCGCCTGGAGGAAGTCATCCAAAGCTGCTTATCCTATTCCATACCCCTCAACAGGTAGGGCCCCTTCATCACCTCACAAGCTCCACCTCTCCTCTGAGACCCTCCCTATTTGCAACTTTCACTCTCATGTTGCTGATTTCCCAGGCAGGCCAATGAGCTCTGGACAGCCATGGCTTCCAGCTCCAAGGTGGCTGTGCAAATCCTGCACCTCTTACTGAAGAATCTGCAGGTGAAGGACCCTTCTGGGGACAGAGAAGACAGCACAACCACGTCACTGGCGGTAGGTGACATCCCACCCGGAGTCACGGGTCCTAGTCTCTCTGAACTGCACTCTCTCGCTCTCTCGCTCGCTCCTCTCCTCCTCCTCCCTCTATTTCTCCCTCTCCCCTCCTCTCCCTCCCTCCCTCTCCTTCTCTCTCGCTCTCTTGCTCTCTCTCCCTTCCTCTCTCTCTCCCTCCCTCCCTCTCTCTCTCCCTCCCTCCCTCCCTCTCTCTTATTGCTTTTCTCATGGGGTAAAGGCAACAATTATTTTACCATTACCCTTTGTTCTGAACCCTGCCTAGATGCCATCTCAGTTGACCTGGTAACTAAATCTCATCCTTAAAATGCAATAAATGCCCTCCTTTGCTAGTGAATCAGCACATTTTACATTGCAGATGGTGCCGCTTGCATCTCGCTTAGATAGGCATGTGCAGGGGAGGCTCCAGGATCTGGCCAAAGGTGCCCTGCGTGGGTGGGGGTGTCCTCCAGGCCTTTCCTCCGAGCTCCATTAAGGGGCTCCCCTTACCCAGAGCAGAAAGTTGCCTGTCCCCTCTGCGATCTGCAGCCTGCCTGCCTTTTGCCCCTATCAAAGCTTCTCCAGGGCTCAGCAGTCTCCCTCCCGGCTACACAAAGTCCTGGTGACAATGAAGATCACTCGCACTTGTCCCCATTGGGATGGCGGCCTTGCCTGCCCTCCAGGTCATGGCCCCCAGCGGCAACCCTTATGTAGCGCTATGACTTGCAAGCTGGTGCAGCCAGGTGCAGCCAAGGGTTCATTGCCCTCCCCTTTCTGAGCACCTTTTTAATGCTTTTTTTAAAAAAAGATCAGAAATGCACAGGACTGGAACAAGAGAGTGATAATAGTAACCTATAATATAACCATGTATTATATAACCTATATACTATGTAACTTGTACTACATAGTATATAACCATAACTTATAATAATAGGGTTTCCTGCCTGAGCAGGGGGCTGGACTAGAAGACCTCCAAGGTACCTTCCAACTCTGTTATTCTACTCCAAGAGTGTCAAACTCAAGGCCTGAGGGCTGGATCTGGCCCGCAGCCTTGCCCTGGAAACAGTGAAGGACTGGCCCATGGTGCCTCTGCCAGAGAAAACAGAGCTTGGGAGGGCCGTGCACAGCCCTCCCAAGCTCTGTTTTTGCTGGTAGAGGGCTGCAGGAGGCCATCACAGCTGAAAACGGAGCTCGGGAGCCCATTTTTGCTGGCAGAGCGCTCAGGTCACCACAGGAGCCCCCAACACGAGTGACTATGACCTGGTCATGCTCACCTTGGTCATGCCCTCCACCCCCCACTCCTGAGGTCAAACAGAACCCTGATGCGACCCTCAATGAAATCGAGTTTGACACCTCTGTTCTGTTCTGTTCTGTTCTGTTCTACTCTACTCTACTCTATTCTTCTATTCTATTCTACTCTATTCTACTTTACTCTACTCTAAACCCAAATAAAAAGCAGCAAAAAGGAGGAAACTATGTATGCATATTAGAAATCCATTCAATATGGAACAATACAAAAGTTTCTAAATCTGCATTAAAGGAAATAAATAATAATACATTATTGTTACAAAATGTCATAGCATTTATACCAAAGGAGAATTTATTATCTCAATTTTTGGTTATAGATAAAATTGCTTTTTCAAAACTAAATAAATTATGCATCTCAGGAGTGCTATTATTTTTTACTTTTCTCAAAATAATTCTCTTAGAAGCACTTTGGAATTGATACAAACGTAACTCCTCAAAAATAGTCAAATCCAAAAGTTTTGGAACATAATTTAACATTAACATTAAAGGATTTTCCCATAAATCTATTATGTATGTTAAAATATGATAGATTGAGAACACTTTGTTTAAAAAATATTATAGCTTGAGTAGCAAAGAAAGCAAACAATATAGAAAAAACAACCAATGAAAACAATAAACCAGGCATGATCGTAAGCAGCAGGTCTCCCGGCCTGGGAATCTGTACCAAGGCCTCCTGGCCAGGGCTGCCACCTGCTATGCCAAGAGGCCAGGAGAAGTCCCAGATGACTCACCAGCTCTGACTGATCTCCCAGTTGGATTTACAGATGGCAAAACACAGAAAGCCCACTGCCATTCAGCTTTGCCAGGGTCGAGCCAAAGCCAATTCTTCCCCATCCAAGGCCAACATCTTCCTGGCACTGGAAACCACTCACGGTCCAAGTAAACCACTCACATACCTACTGAAAACACCTCTGAAACATAATTCTGTGTAGGATGACTTCGAGATCAGGGTCAACTAGACCAGACTAAGAAAGCGACACCAGGTAGATGAGGGTTATTTTTGTTGGGACAGCTACGGCAACAGATTCCTGTCACTTCAACTGTGCTTGCCCCCCCCCCCCAACACCCACACACCTGGCTCTCAATTTATCTTTGGATGAATCAGGTGGAGCAGTGGTGAAATCCACTTACCTTTACTACCAGTTCAGGAACAGGAGTGCACCACGCACGTGCGCACCTTATGCACATGCGCAGAGGGTAAAAAACGGTCACGTGAACGCCTCTTGCAACCTTCTGACAAGCAAAGTCATTGGCGAAACCAGATTCACTTTAACAACCATGTTATTAATTTAACAACTGCAATGATTCAATTAACCCACTCTTCCCGATTACATAAACCACACCCACTAGAGCCGGCGATATTACGGGTCCCCTCTCTCTTTTTTTTTCCCAAAAAGTTTTTTTATTTTTTTTCCAAACATACAAATTACATCTTTTCAGAACAGAGCTTTGATCCGGTCATCTATTTGTTCAATTTTTTGTCATTTTTAACAAAATTTTATCTGTTCTATTTTGCCATAACATTTATTTCTTAATCTTAAATCACATATTCAACTAATACCATCTTTAAAAAAATTAACACATATTTACTTAATCCAAACAGTTACCCTTCTATTAACCCACCTTAAATCTTAATTCAATTAATAACTCATAATACATTTCAATACAGTTCAAACATATTTATATTTCATAATGCACATTAAATCTTTATTCCATAATTACTTTATCAAATTTAAATCTTATCTTTAATCTTAAAGACATAGCAATTTAACATTTAAACATAGTTCTTAATTCAAATAATGCTATTTAATGCAATTTCCTAATTATCCCAAATTCTATTAAACCATACCATTTATATAACACCAATTAAGTAATTTTTGTTTAAAAACCATAATCATGTTTCAATTTTCTTTTCTTTTTTACTTAAGTAAAGAATATTCAAATTATTACAATTGTTATACATATTTAAGCAATATCCCAATTATTGTAGCTCAATTTTCTAATTTAACCTTTTTATACTTCCATTGTTAATCCCAGTGTACTCATCTTTATTCCACTGTAAAACCCAGTGTAATCTTTATTTTTTTCACTGCTAATCCCAGTGTAATCATCTTTATTCCACTGTTAATCCCAGTGTAATCATCTTTATTTTTCTCAGTTAATCCCAATGTAATCATCTTTGTTCCACTGTTAATCCCAGTGTAATTATCTTTATTTTTCTCACTATTAATCCCAGTATAATCATCTTTCACACACACACACACACACACATATATATATATATATATATATATATATATATATATAATTAAAAGTATTCAAATTATAACAATTGTTATAGGTATTTAAACGATATCCCAATTATTATAGCCATCAATTTGGCATCAATTCTGGTCATAAATCAAGGACCAGCTGTAATGGCCTTCCCCATGTCCCTCAAGGGAGGGGGGGCAAGGATAAAAAGGAGTCGCTGCCCAGGAGCCTCCTTCTCTGAGGGTGGCATCTCCCTGTTTCTCCCTGCCAGGCCATGAATGTCATCTACGAGACCTTCCACATCCCCGGCTATCGGGCAGCCCTGGGTGAGATGCACCTTCAGCTCTTCATCCCTCTGCTGAAGCAGGTCCTGTACGTGATGCAGCTGGACTTGCCAGAGGCCTTGAAAACCAGGCAGGACCTCATTCTGAGGGAAAACCCCACAGCACTCACCTTCCAGAGGTACCAAAGGGAAGAGAGTCACACCTCTCAGCACCAGGTGACCCCTAACTCATCCCCCCTCCCCCGGACAGAGCAGGATCCACAAGGGCAGGTGGGGCTTTGACCTTCAGGACAGCATGCCATCTCCCTGCCCCCCAGAAACCTCCCTGCTGGGCCTAGTCATGGAAAACAAACCTAGGAAGCCCAGTTGCTTTTGAAAAATACCTTTGGCAGAATATAAAAAGCTAAAACTATGGATGAAAATTAGTAATAACATCAGCACTAAAACATCTAACATTAGGGTCATTAGCCAATCCTAGTTCAAAAAGGCAATTAAGGGAGTGCTGCAGCTAGGAATGAAAGTCAGGGCCAGCTTTGGCTCGCTGCACTGAAGAAAGGCCAAGAAAAGAGCCGGTCTTCACCTGCCAGCCAAAATGTCTATGCTTGCAGCCCTGCCAGGTAGGACAGGATGTCAGATCCCCTTTTAAAAATATCTCACAGGTTGAAATGTATGGACAGCAATTAATTTTGCACACACTAAACCTTCTCTGGCGCCTTGGCTCTCCTCCAGAACCAGGGGAATTTCAGACCCAGAGTCTGCACGAAAGCCAATTTCCAGTTCAGGGCATTTGTTAAAGGCACCAGCAGGCTGGAGTCAAAAACGGTCCATGGCAAATAAAATTAAAGAAAAGGGAACCGTCCTGAGCCCCCTTGGGACTACAGGAAAAGTCCAACCAGCCAGATTCACGGAAGGGACCATGGAAAGTCTGGCCCCTATGCTGTTCTATTTGCCAAGGAAAGCCCCACCTCAGCAGCCCCCTCCCCAGTCTTTTCAGGCCATCCTGAGATCAATCCCAACTGTGGGCTTTCCCTAACCCTAACCCTAATCTGAGAGAGAGGAAGGGGGGGAGAGAGAGAGAGAGGGAGAGAGAGACAGACAGACAGACAGACAGAGAGAGAGGGCAATGCCAGTGACACCTGTTTCCCGTCTGCAGTACTTCGGTGGAGATTGTGAAGAGTCTCTTCTCTGTAGCCGGGGACTGGGCAGTCTATGCCTGCATCGAGTTCCAGCAAGGCTGGGTGGTGCTCAGCAACCCCCAGCACTTTTTGCAGGGCACACGTCTGCTGGCACGGTAAGAGGCCTGGCCATAAGTGCCTCCCATCCCCAAGGAAGGCTGAGTCCTGCACTGCCCCCCCCTCCTGCTGTTTCCCTTCCTCCATCCAGGGGTCCTCCCTCTCTTCCAGGCACACTGCCTCAGGGCTCAGATTCCTTCTCCAGGAATTGGGGGTGAGGAGTGTTCCTTTCTCTGTGCAGCAGCCCCCCCCCCCCCCCCCCCCTGGAAGGGGGCAAGGGGTCCGTTTTAATCAGCCCAACGTGGAAGAGCGAGCCAAGTTGGGCGGCACCCTTTTCCCATCCTTCCAAGCAACTGGGAAGCTGGTGGGGGATAGGCTATGTGGGGCTCTTCTTGGGCCCCTCCTGGTTCCCCTGCCACAACAGGACAATCGTCATAGCTCTCTTCCTCTCCCCCTAAGGGAGCAGCATCGAGCAAAGCACTCTGGTGCCAGATGACGCTCTCAAGGGTGCTTTGCCCCTGAAAGGGGGGGGAAGTGAGGGGGGGAGCCAGGCAGTTTTCGCAGCTGCCCCCTACTGGCCTCTGCCACTCACAACACGGTCATCACACCTCTAACTCTGTGTCCCTCATGTAGAGCCATGACTGAGTGCAACAGTGCCCAGATCCCGGGAATCTTTGGGGAGGCTGCTCTCATTCTCAGCAGTGAGGAGGATGAGCTGAAGAAGGTGACGGCCTTGGCGCTCGTGATCGAGGTGAGGACTCGCCTCAGAGGGGTGGAGGTAGGGGTGGGGGTCTCGTCCTCAAGCCACCAAGCAAGGCGGAACTTTGTGGATGCTGCTGCCTCCAGCCAAGCTTGTTCACACACATTGGGGGGGGGGGGGGGGACGAAACACACACACGCATATGCACACAGGGACACACACACAGACACATGTCCTCCCATATCCTGGAGCCTGTTCATGACCTTTAACCTTTATAAAGGTCCTCTAGCACAATCATCTAATAAAGAAAAGGTTCTTTTGCCTCCTCAGTTTCTCAAGAGTTCCTCCGCCATCAAGATGATGAACAGATTCAGCCTCCGGGAGCACCTGGAGGAGGGTCTGGCAGCACCCAATCCAGCAGTCCAAGACCTCTGCCTGAAAGGGCTGAACAGCTTCGTTTTCCAGCAAGGGAAGGTAAGAGCTGCCCGGAGAAATTTCCCCTCTGTGATTCCTGCCCTGCTCAGGTCAAACACCAGGCACCACAGATCGGAGTTCAAGATGGATTGGCACAAGAGTGTTGAGGGTGATCCAGGCCAGGTGCGACCCCCTTTATAGTCAGGTATTAACTTTGCACATGTCTAGCTCTAAAATCCTCAAGTTTTACTTTTCCTGCTAGGCAGAGTCTGGCCCCTAGAGTGTCGTGGTTTCTTCTCATTCTTTTCTTACTGCCCAGGTGACCCTCTCACTTGTGCATTAATCTTCCTTCTAAAATGGCATTAAAAGCTTTCTTATAATTATTTCCCAAGAAATTCCCTTTAAAGGCACCTCTTTCACCTACGTTTATCTGCGTAATTTTCTGAATCTCCATGTGCTTAAGCACAGCGAGCTCAACAGTGCAGTTAAACTTGGAACATACAATAGATAAATCACCTAGAGTCCTAGACATTGAAAGTGACAAAATCCACAAAATTACAAACTTATAGGAAAAAGAGCTACCAGGCAAGCCAATGCTACCATTTGATCATTTCTAAAGGGCAAGCTGCCAAAATCAGGCAGGCTGAGATCCAATTATTTGTACTGGACTGCATGTAATCAAGAACGGCCAAAGCGGCTTCAGGTAGGTGTGACGGACCACGTGGTCCGTCAGCCACCTTCCCAAAGGCACAGGTGGTTCACGGGGGTTGGGACGGCCCACCTCAGCTGGGATGCCATGATGTGGGCTTCCAGAAAGAACGGCTCTAACCCAGGCTCCTGGTCAATATGGACGCGGTTCACGATCCAAAGGGAAGGCTTCCCTTTTTCACAAGCTGGATTTGCCTGCTCAGAGAAAAAATATATGGATTCAAAAAGTAATTTCCTGTAATGAGGGCCAAGGAATGAGCATCCAAACCTTGAGTTGTACAAGGAAGATGGCCAAATATTTCATGTGAAGACAAGCCAAAATCTTTGGGGGGGGGTCTATTTCTCAACTGAAATCATACAAGAGGCAACGCCTGTGGCTCTTGACAAATTTGCCCAGTAAAATTTTAATTTTCCAGTTGGCTCTCCATTCCCCTCCCAAGACCACTGCCACGGGCATGAGAGATAAGGGCTCCTCAAGTCAGAAGGTGAGTGGGCCAGGAATCACCCAAACAAACTTGTATCCATGTGTGCTAGTAAAGAAATAAAATCACTTTGTAAATATGAGAAAAGAAAGTGGATGCACCCCCTTTCTGAGTCCTTGGCTGAGAAGAAGCATTAGAAGCTTGGCACATAAGGCATTCCAGAAGCTTCCACCTAGATTCCAAGAGCGAATCAGTCTCGTTGAATGGCATCTACAATAGCTTGGGTGCCACCGTGTCCTTCTGCATATAGTTACTGAGCCAGAAGACTAGAAGAGTGTGTGGAACAATTGTTCATCCATAGAAACCATCCAGAAGGAACCTTGCCGAGAGGCACCATTGAGCCATTGCCAAGTAGCGGACGCACATCTGAGAGAAATTTGAACATGAAATGCAGATGCAAATACTGAAAAAGAGAAAGGTTGTTGATCAGCCCTCTTGGCAACCCAATCAGCACAGTAGTTGCCTTAACTACTAACATCCAACAGATTCCAAAGAAATAAGATTATCAACTTAATCCAAAAAGAAACCCCCACTAAAATCCAGGACAGAGAACAAGAAAATGGCAAAGCCCTCCTCCCATACATAAAAGGCACCACAGACAGAATTAGCAAGATCCTCCACAAACACAACATCAAGACAGCATTCTGCACAAACCAAAAAATCTCCACCATCCTAAGAAACCCTAAAGACAAAATTGAGTTAGAAAACCAAGCTGTATATGAAATCCCATGCACCACTTGCCCCACCACATACATTGGACAAACCAACAGAAGAATAAGTGCACGCATTGAAGAACACAAGAACTCAGTCAGAAAAGAGGAACCAACTTCTTCCCTGGTCCAACACCTTAAAGCCACAGGACATGAAATTGACTTTAAAAAGACCAGAACCATTGCCAAAACTGAACACTTTAACAACAGAATAATCAGAGAAGCCATCGAGATAGAAAAACGCCCACACAGCATGAATAAACGAGATGATACTTCCCGCCTACCAGCCATTTGGAAACCCGCCCTCATTGACAAACGAATCCCTAACACAAAGAATGACACCAGACCCACACTCACAAAAACCACACAGGATATCACCACCACACTTCCACGCAAAAAGCAAACCCAGACCCACACCGATGATGAGGCACGACCACAGACCAGAAGCCAGACCACAGCTGCATCATTGGCCACTTTAAACCCCTCCAATCCATACATGAAGCAAACTGACACCCACCATGAAGATGTGGCATGACCACGAACGCGAAGCCAAACAACAGCAATGCATCTCACCAGCTCAAATCCCCCTGCAACTCAGACTAACCCGAGCACAGCCAAGCCCCCACCCAAACAGAGCACACCCCAATCCAATCAGAGCACAGCCAACCCCCCATCCAATCAGAGCACAGCCAGGCCCCCAACCAATCAAAGCACACCTCCACCCAATCAGAACACAGCCATGCTCCCACCCAATCAGCTCCCACCCCCACTGGCAGTTAAAAGGAAGAAACAGCTGCGATCACACATTGCTCCTGGAAGCACGAAGCCGAGAACACCAGCCTGAAGATGACGAATGAGACTTCGTCGAAACGTTGCCAAGACACTTCCAATTTTACATGGGAGAAAACCCGAATAACCAAAGACCTACATATATATATATATATATATATATATATATATATATATATATAT
>WNWU01000110.1:1568651-1589133 GCA_012654045.1 Ptyas mucosa | reverse complement strand
CTTATTGCCCCCACAAACCGGGTCTCATTTTACCCACCTTAGAAAGGATGAAAGGCTGAGTCAACCTTGAGCCTGGTGAGATTAGAACTCGCAGTAATTGCAGGCAGCTGGATGTTAAATGCTGCCTTAATAGTAGCATTAGCCACTAATAATAGCATTAGCCTGCTACGCCACTCAGGCTCCTATATATATGCAGTTGTCCTATATATGACAACTGCAGTAAAATTATTGTATGCACAAAAGACTTGACATTACCTGCAATGGGAGAATATTTGGTGAAGATGATGGAACTCACTGAGATGGCCAAGTTGATGCGATTTTGTAATTTAATTAAAGAAAAGACAATTTCTATGTTTATTGCTAATTGGAAATCCTGTTTGGCTTTTCCATAAAACAGGAAAAAATGCACAACTTACTGTTTTTAGGATTATAAAAACGGATAATACAAAAAAGAGAATTTATTTCTGTAACCATAAAGTAAGAGGGAATTTTGTATTTGTAATTATACTTGCTCTAAGGGAAGTTGAACACAACTTCTTTTCTTTTAGCATTTTTGACTTTTTTCTTCTCCTTTTCTTTTTTGTATTAGGTTTGTTAATTTTTTTTGTTTTTAATTCTTAATAAAAACTATATTAAAAAACCCGAGGTGTAAAAAAGCTGAGAACATCTATTCTTCATTCAGAAAGGAGGATATTTTCTCCACCCCACCCCACCCCGGAGCCTCAACGGTCCAGAGAGGGACTTCAATACAAGGCCCAGCCAAGGAGGTTCGGGGTTTGCTCTCCTGCTAGTGGCTCTAAGAAACCTCCCTGCTCCTTCTGGGCTTCATTTCTCAGCCATTGCTCCTGTTCCTGGAACGCTTCCACCATGTTCCCCTCTGACAGCGGTAGAAAGTGGGGCGGGATAGGAGGGGGAAGCAACAGTCCCTAATGCGGAGGAGGGGGTAATCTGATTTATATCCCAGGTTTTGTATACAGGGAACCTACAGAGTGGTTCCTCTGTGGTAGTTTGGGTTGATGGAATCACCAGCTGAGGGTCTCCCAGAGAGCCAAGGGTGGGCTAGGATCTGTGTCTCGCCTCTTTTGTCCAACTGCTGCCACTCCCCCATGCCAGACTGTTCCCTCCCCCTGAATTCGCTCCCTGGAAAGTGGCCACCACCCGTTCCTCTTAAAGTCTTTACGGTCCTACTCACCTCACAGGGCTCGCCCCACGGTCACCCACAAAAACGGCAATCATTAACTCTGAAGACAGACCCCTCACTCCTAATAAGGAGGAGGTAGGAGTCTTGGGCAGCTTTGCTAGGCAGGCAATTGCACTGTCATATAGATGTTGGATTTGAAAACCAGAGGATTTGCAGAGCCCCATCCACGCTTTCTTTTCAAAGAAGAATGCAAGAAGAGGCAGGGAAGCTCCCATCCTGGTCCCCATAAGCAGGGGTTGCAGTTCCCCATTTGAGACTCGCAGCAAACTTCCCTCTCAAACCTGTGCTTGCCTCCCTCTTATCTGCTCAGGTTAAGTCCCTACGAGAACAGCTTCCAACAATGATCAACTCTATTTTCAGTGGATGTGAAGATGTTCTGGAAGGGCTGAACGACATAATGACCACACTCTATGAAATGGATGGCCAGGGAATTGGGCTCATCTCTGTAGACCTTGCTCTGAATGTCCGCTCGTTTTTTGAGGATGTAAGTTTTGAAGAACTGGGGTTGGGGCTTCCGTAAAAACATACAAACACCTGCTGAATCACCCCAAGGGTATCAAACCCTTGAAGGCTAGTAAATTAAGAGAGAAAAAACCCCTTGGATTTCTGAAATGGTCACCTTGAAAGTGGGGAGGATGTTGGAAACCAGTAAAGGCAATTTTCTAAATCTCTATTTTGAATGGAAGGATGTTTCAGGGGGAGAAGGGTTGAAAGAACTTGAACAATCCCCAGTTAATCCACTAAAATCTCTCTACTCTTTTACTGTCCGGTGAAATTCTTTGGGGTTTCCAAGAGTGTAAAGCTGGACTGCCATCCCAGAAAAGCCACACTTCATACAAGCTTCTTGCTTTGTGTGTCTCCATCAGGAAAGAGCAGACGTCCGGGCAACTGCCATCTCCTTGTTTGGGCAGCTGGTGATGAGGTCCAAGGAAACGGAGAAGGCCCTCCTCAAGAAAGAAGTGGTCTACAGCCTCCTCCCTCTGCTGCTCCATTTGAAAGACCGGGAGACCACGGTGGCCATGGCAAGTTCAGACACCTACAGAGGTGGCTCTCCTCTGGCACTGCTGGAAGGGTGAAAGTTCAGGGGTAGAACATCTGTTTCTCTAGCGGAAGGCACAGAGCTCCAATCCTAGCTGGTATCTCCAGCTTGGCCTGGGAAGGATCCCTTCTGAAACACTGACTATCATCAGCGCAAACAGAAAGGACCCTAACAGAGCATCCTAAAGTCTTGCCTATATGGCCTTGAATCTAGGAACAAATCAAACCTCCAGTGAGGGTGCCCTTCTGAGGGGGTGAAGATTGAATTGGGTTCAGTAGCACCAACATGAATGTAGAACTAGAGGATTTGAAGTGGGCGCAGTAAAGCTCAACAAACATAGTTTGCAGGTGGTGGGGTCTATAGTCACGAGCCAATACTCACAACAGAACCCCTGGCTTCAGTTACACAATAACTGAGGAGGGAAGCCCAGCAACCTTGGAAGAGCAGACAGCGGGCAAACATGAGTTTGGAAGCAGGCCATTTGTCCCCATCCTTCTGCCTCATGAACATGTCCCACCACTAGGAAGAGCAAGGACTCTAACAGGCATTCAAGGTTTAGAAAAGAGTGGCCACTTCTGTCGTTTATGGGGTGGGATGTCAGTGAGCTTGGTGGCTTGATCGGTACCCCAGTATGTTCCCTCTTAGGTCGAGATGGCTTTGGGGGTCTGGAGAGATGTCCTCTTCTGCAGAGGACAACTCACCCACCTGCCACCCCTTTCTTCCTGGTTGCAGAGCTGCAAGTTGACTCTCTTGCACTGTGGAGTCTTCCTTGGGTGGGCCCACCTGAAGCTGATGTTCCGCAGTCTAGCTTGGGATGATCTCCGGAGCTGCTTGGTGAATGCTTGGAAATACTTGGTCAGTGAAGGGTTGCTTGGCAGATGTTGTTTTTTTTTCTTAAATGGAAGCCATTTACAAAGTTAGTATAGGCAGTCCTTGTTTATTAACTGTCATAAAACTTCACACAGACCCCTTTGGTCAGGAGGCCATGTTTGCGGTGCTCAGCCAATGACTTGCATTTACAAACGGTTGCAGCGTCCCCTAGCCCACAATCACAATTTGTGACTTTTACAATCTTTTTCATAATGCATATAACGTGAGTCATAATTTCCATTAAGCAAACCACATGCTCATTAAGCGAACCCAATGTATCCAATGGGCATTTTTGCTAGAAATGTGACCGCAGGATGTTACAACTGTTGTAAATGGAGACCTGTTGCCAACCATCCCGAATGCCATCATTTCTGTGCAGCAGTTGAGACTTCAAGGGTGGGTCAAAAGTCTATTTTGTTGAGCATGTTGTAACTAAGAGCCCTGGTGGCTCAGAGTGCAGGATTGCAGGCCAACTCTGTCCACACACCAGGAGTTCAATCCTGACCAGCTCAAGGATCACTCCTTGAGGAATGATTCTTGGTTGACTCAACCTTCCATCCTTCCGAAGTCAGTAAAATGAGGACCTGCGTGGCTGAGGGAAAGATGCTGATTCTGTAAAACGCTCAAAGAAGGCTGTAAAGCACTGTGAAATGATATATAAGTCTAAGCATTATGTCTATTAGAACAATCTTAAGCAAGGACTACCTGTACACACAGGAAAATGTGGGATGTGACTGGGTTGAATTTGAGTGTCACAGAATTTGAGATAAATTCTGTGTCAGCCTCATGACTCCATGGCTCTCTTGTTTGCCATGGCTTCTGTGCCTGAATTACAGGAAAAGTTTCCTTCCTAGTCACACTGACCGAGCTTCAGGGACCCGTGGAAGAGGTGTAAAAAAAGAATTGAGTAAAACATAAAAAGAGACAAAAGTCAAGTCTGTTATCCATGAAGAGAGCAACCTCTTGCATGGACTTCCATAGTCCCACACTGATGTGCCCAGCTCTCAACCTGGCCTGGCTTGGCCTGGCCTGGCCTGAGGACGGGAAGACAAGTGGAACAGGCCATTTTCATTTCCCTCCAATGCTTCCCGCAGAGGTCTGAAGCCAGGCCGCTGGGCCTCCCTACTTTACAGCTTGAGGGATATCAGAAAAAGGAGAAATAGAAATATAAGGTCTGGCCAAATAATTACTTATGACTACAATTGAGCCCAACATTTCTGTTGCTAAGTGAAACATTTGTTAAGTGAATTTTGCTCCATTTTATGACCTTAAGTGAATCACTCAACAGTTGTTAAGTTAGTATGGTTGTTAAGTGAATCTGGCTTCCCCGTTGACTTTGCTTATCAGAAGATTGCAAAAGGGATCACATGACCCCGGGACACTGCAACTGTCATAAATATGAATCAGTTGCCAAGCATCCGAATTTTGATCATGTGACCATGGAGAGGCTGCTACAGTTGTGTGAAAAATGGTCAGTGCTGTTGTAACTTTGAACAGTCACTAAATGTACCATTGTAAGATGAGAACTAGTTTTAATTATATCTTTACTGTTTTGGCCACGTCATGCAGAGGAATTCACTCAAGAAAGCAATTATGCTTGGAAGAGTTAGTGGTAAAAGGAAACCAGACCACCAAAGAACACGGCAGTTGGATACCATCAAAGCTGATAGCAACCAAAGTGTAGAGCAACTCAGAGAACCTGTGCAGGAGGAGAAGTGCAGGTGGAGAGACCTGGCCCAGAGCAGGACAGAACCAAATGGGTTACATCCTTCTCTATCATGAATTCCTGTGCTTTTTTTCTCTGTAGATGAGGAACAACCATGACAATATCCACATTTTCATATCCCAGTCCTTGGGATTCCTCCATCATGCCCAGACCGAAATCAGGAACGGTGCCGCACGGTTCATGGGTAAATCTCAGGAAATGCTTTTCCCTCCCTTGAATCACAGCCCCTTCCCCAGTCCTTTTTCCCGGAGCTTCTGCAGAGGCAGAAGGCAAACTGAGGGGCTGCCGGACAGGCAGCGCTCTGGGTCCCAAGGAAGGGATGAGACGGGGGGGGGGGTTCGGGCCCAGGGAGAGCTGAATCAGGACCACTTTCCCAAGGGTGGCAAAGCAGCTTTTAAATGGCTGCTGGAGGGAAAGCCAAGAGGTGGGGGGGGGGGGTATATGCCACAGAGGCACACTTTAGTGGACATGTAGCTGACTTTGTATAAATATACAAAAGTAGGAAGGCTATCGCTTAATGCACTGTAAGCCGCCCTGAGTCTCCGGAGAAGGGCGGCATATAAATCAAATTAAACAAAACAAAACAAAACAAAAACAAAGTGCATGTTGGAAGTGGGTCAATGGGCGGCCGTGTTGGCATCAGCCTTACCGTAGATTGTCCTGCTCTGACCCAGGAAGCCTGTGAAAAGGCTTAGGCCAACCTTTCACAGCCCTCCCAGAATGACCGGGCTGAATCTGCAGCCCAGTGCAGAAAGACTCCGAACTCCTTTCAGAAGGATGAGAATTTGCTCCCAACTTGTTCAATAAGCAAACTGAGGTGAAATGGGGAGTCACAAAGCTTTGGGGATTCACAAGGTTTGGGGAGTACCAGACACCACTTGCAATTTTGTTTCCTTTCTGTTTTAGCAACACAGCAAGCCAGCAAATCAATTCTTACTGTCAGTTTCAGTCCGCATTGCTTTGCCGGAATTATTCCCAAGGGGCCCGGTCAGCTTTCGGGACGCCCCTCCTCTCCGCTGAATGGTCCCACTGGTCAGTGACATCCAGCAGGAGGAGAACCTGGGCAGCCAAGAGAATCCTCTGCCAATCTGTCCCCCTCGAAAGCTCACCGTTTCCCCCCTCGCTCCCAAGGAGCCAGAGAGAGTCGCATCAGAACCAAGCAAGGAGGAAACATGTCTGCTTGGCACAAAATGAGGGGCACAAAGAGGGTGGGGGAGGAGAGAGCAAATTGGTGTTGGCAGGACACGGGTTTGCTGCATTAAAGCCCAAGTGAGAAGCGGACTTTGGCTTGTACCTTCTCTTCCTGTAACCCTGCCAAGGTGCATGTAGAATGCATGTTTATACCCAACCTTCACCAATTGCCTAACTGGGTCAGCACCCTACTTTTTAATTTAAAAAAACCCTGTTGCCTGGCATATTTTTGCAGGCCTTGGGGAAGAGGTTATTTAGGTGTGTTCATAAAACAAAGCAAAATTCTGAAATTGATTTTGTTTAGGCTACACGCTCAACTATTACAGCTCAGAACTGTCTAAAAACCTGGAACAGGAGGACCTCTCCCACCTGAGCAAAGGTAGGAGAGGAAAGGAGGGACGGTTGCCCTGCCTGAGCTAATCCGGAGGCTCCCCTTTTGCTCAGTGGGACCAAGTTTCATGCTGCTTCCCCCACCCCCATGCACCCTCCCTCTGCAGAAGACTCCTGGGAGGTGGGCACCTGGGGCTGACCTCTAAATACCACCAGGCTCCCCCATGGTTATGGTTTCCTGCTTTTATGTAGCCCCCACCCCCACCCCCGCATGAATCTCTTCCACAATAGCTCACACATGGTCAGAAAATTCCTCTACATTTCAAGTGTGGATCTACCTTTCTAAAACCCCCACCTGTGTTGGTTCTTTTGTTAACCTGGATTCATCCTCCCTGGAATATTTCTTTGGGTATTAAACTATCATAAATATAACAGTGCAAGAAATATGTTTTTAACTTCCTGAATATTAAGAGGTCCATAAAGCTCCATCCTTGGTGGCGTTAGATCTCTGCTTAGATCACCCACATGACACGGTTTGCAAGAGGGGGACGTTCAGCAAGAATTCCTGACAATCACAAATAGTCTTGCCATTTGCAGCATTGACCTATCTGCATAACTTTTAAAAAAAACTAATTTTAAATATCTCAACAAATAAAACCTAGGACCAAAACTATACTTCCTCCATGAAAATATGCCATGGCAAGGGCCTGGGGTGTGTATGTGGATTTTTCTCTTTTTCATATGCACAGCAAGGCCCTTTGAGGCGAGCAGACAGAAGGGGTCTTCTGGTGTCTTTAGGACACCCTGGAAATGAGAAGGGAAGAGCTCTTTCTCCTCAAGAGACCATCATCCACGTGCAAATTTCAGAAAAGTATCAACCAGATTCCAATTTCTCTTCCTAGGGAAAATGCTTAATAAGGTACTTGGACTATACCGTAGTTACAGAGACTGGAGGAAAAAGACCACTGGGACCCTTGTTCAGTAAGGATTCAGGCCTCAGCATGGGACAGAAACTGTATGAGTCACTCCTGCTGACAGGCCCAAGATGGAGGGAAGGGAACTCTCCTGGTTCTGCTGAACCTCTTGGCCCCTTCAGTACCACTGACCAGGCCATTCTCCCAGACCCCATCCAAGGGGTTCTGTTCCTCCCCGAGCGGATGGGGGAGTTCATTTCTACCTCCATCCCCATTACATATGAAACTTTTGTTGAAACTCTTAATTCATTCTGAGCCTTAGATTTCCTGACATCTTTGCAGATTTGAACTATTTGCTAGTATTTTGCTTTAGTTATGTGTCCCTTCTTTTTGACTCCATTTACCAGTTCTCATACAACCATGCTGGTTTCATCCAGCATCTCTTATTTTTCTTTCTCAATAGTATTATGCTAGACCAGGCTTTTATAATCGCATTATTCAGTTTCCCAAACTTCTTGAGTTGGTTTCCCCTCTAAGATTTCTATTCATGGAAGCTCTGTTTGTTGAAATCAGCTCTCTTAAAGACTAAGACACTCATTTGATCTTGTAGAGTTACTCTGTGGTAAGATGGGCAGCCAATAAAATTGATAAATAATAAACAAATAGTTTAATTCCAATAGAACTTGGTCAGTCTTCTCACAAAGTTCCCACAATTTCAACCTCCTCTATCATTTTATCCAAATTAGTCCAGGATAGCTGACCTCTGGTTCTCTCCTGTGTCTTTTGGGTGACAAAGTTGTCTGCTAGGTTTCTCAGGAACCTGCTTGATCTTCCACTTGAGACAGAGTTTGTCTCCCAGTTGATGTCAGGGTAGTTACTATTGCAGTGGGTTTCCTGCACACATTAGTAGAGACTTCATCCATTTCCTCTGCTTAGTTGGGTGGTCTGTAGGATACATCTATGGCAATGTTGTTCCTTTTTCCTTTTCTAATAACCCAAATGCACTCAAGGGTTTTCATCTTTTGGGGTTTGTTTGTTTGTATTTGCGTTTCTGTACAGGTGCAGTTGTTTGTTATGTATAATGCAAATCCACCTCCTCTTTTATTAGGTTCTTTTGAACAATATAAATCCTTCTAGCAGAACTTTCCAGTCATGGGTTTCATCCCACCAAGTTTTGGTAATGGCAATAATCTTCTATCTGCCCTCCTGTACTTGGATTTTTAGTTTGTCCTGTTTGTTCCTTATACTTCAAGTGTTAGTTGTGTAGGTGTCCAAGTCCTTTTTGATTGGCCCTGCATTTGCTTCCTGCGGCTCCTGTTTTGTATCTGAGTTCCTCTGCTTTCTTACCACTTGGTCAATTGCCTTCAGGTTTATATTTAGGATTAGGTCCCAAAATTTGGTTATCTTCCCCTCCAGTTTTAGTTTAAAGCCCTTCAGATAAGCTGAACCCGTTGTTCTCCAAAAACATTCTTCCCGGTTCTTGTGAGGTTAGGCAAGCGCGAGAAAATACTTGGTGTTGTGATTTTGAAAATGCCCAGCAACCTCAGCAGAACTGAGGTTCACTGTAGCCTTCTGGGTTCACTGAAACCCAGTGGTGAAATCCAAATTTTTTACTACTGGTTCTGTGGGCGTGGCTTGGTGGGCGTGGCGTGGCGTGGTGTGGAGGGTGTGGCAGGGGAAGGATACTGCAAAATCTCCATTCCCACCCCACTCTGGGGCCAGCCAGAGGTGGCATTTGCCGGTTCTCCAACTACTCAAAATTTCCACTACCGGTTCTCTGAACTATTCAAAATTTCTACTACCGATTCTCCAGAACCTGTCAGAACCTGCTGGATTTCATTCCTGCTGAAACCCCTCTTTGTAATCTGTACGCTCACTTTGTTCTAGTTTTCCAGAAGATGGAATCAAGTTCAGATACCAGCATGGTCCATTTTGCAAAAAACTATCGAGTAGTTTTACAGAAATTGTCTGTAAAAAGGAGGTGAGGAATGAAAAGGCATTAACTTCAAATCTTAGTCAAAGCAAGGAAACACAAGCCATGTTCTCCTGGCAAACCTGGTCTCAAAACTAGGAGGGGGAGGGGATCTGTCTCTGTACAGAGGACCACAGTCGGGGGGTGGGTGGGCTGCAGCTCCCTGGAGACCTCTAACAAATGTCAGCTCCAGTGGACCAGAAGGAATAGGAGCCAGTTATGGGGAAAGGACGGTAGCCCTGAACAGAAGCCAGAGGGAATTAAGAACCTTCTGCCCCAACAGGCTGGCCGGAGCTGGAGAGAAGGACCCCCACACAAGTGACAGCAACACTCCAGGTGAGGCGCGGGTGGGTCAAGATCCGGGTTCCTTCCTTGGATGATCACTGTCAAGCTCACACAACAACCCACATACATGCACACACATACACAGACTACTTTTCCAGGAAATGGCACTCTGGCTACTCCTTGAAAGAGTTTGTTTAACTAGTACCCATTAAAAACAGACTGACTGATAAAATGGGTGTTTGGGGCAGGTGATTTTTTGCATGCAGTAAAATCCACTGAAGTCTGTAAGACCAGAGTTTATTATGGGCTGCCAGTGGACCAGTTATGGTCCTTACTTACTCTTTATTTATTTGACTGTTAGAAGTTGACAGTGCTCAAAAGGAGACTTGCATCAAAGATGCAGCTGCTGCAACCTCCCTGCAGTCAGGTGATTGCAATTCAGGCACTTGGCAACTGGCAAGCATTTACAATGGTTGCAGCATCCCACAATAACGCGATCACCATTTGTGACCTTAACGGGCAGCTTCCAACAAGCACAGTCAATGGGGAAGCCAGCAGGAAGTCAACAGTTGCAGTTGAGTGACCTGCTTAATGACTGTGGATGTTTGCTTAACAACTTGGGTGAAAAGGGCAGCTATAGAAATTGAATAAGTACGTACCATATTCTTCGGAGTATAAGGCGTACCTTTCCCCCCCCCCCAAAAAAGGGTGAAAATCTGGGTGCATCTTATATTCCGAATGTAGCCCTGCCCACTTCTCAAACGGAGGTTTCAGAGGCTGAAAAAAGCATCAGAAACAAAGCTTCCGAAAAGAAGCCCCAAACAGAGCTTCAGAAAAAAAGTTCCCAAACAGAGTTTCAGAGGCTTTTTTTCTGAACCTCTGAGGCTTTCAGAGGCAGGAAAATTTTGTTTTTCTTAAACAGTTTCAGAAGTTTCAGAGGCAGAAAAAAAAGCAAAAAAAAGCAAGGCACAGAGCTCACAACCAAATTCACCTCTGGGAAAAACTGATTTGGAGTATTGTTGGAAACCGATCCACCTGCCAATCAGCTTTTTTCTTATTTTCCTCCCCAAAAACTAAGGTGCATCTTATACTCTGAAAAATATGGTATTTTAAAGAACTACTGACAAAGTGACATAAGTTGGGCACAGTAACAACATGTCACTTTACCATCATGCTCCTAAGTGATGGGAGTTGTCACTCCTAATGGCGGTTGACAAGTGGACTACCTAGGCATCCAGACTGTACTTTGACACACCTGAGTGACTGCTTTTTCATTTATTTATTCCTTCAAGCCTCCCTCCCCATTTCATTCTGCCTTTGTCATCCCCACGATGGAGGATCCCTTTGCCATAACCACAGAAATAGGGAGAGGTACCAACTCCGAGGCAGAAACTTTTCTACATTGGCAATTCCTGGGCACCCAAATAGAACCCCACTTGGAAAAAGCATAGCAGGCCAGACCCAAGGGCAGCAGCTCCTCTCCTGCTCTTAGACCAGCCTTGGGATTCTCATTTGAAAGCTTAAACTTATTTTGTAATTTTTAAAGATTTATCAAAGGGAGGTAAAGGTGGGGGGGAGGTTTTCGCCTGCTTGGTTATAACCAGGTGGCCAGAAACTTGCCTCCTTTTGACCAGTTGCAGCATCTCACAGTCATATCTCCCCCACACACACACACATACACACCAAGAGAACCATTAGGACTGCCAAGGGGTCCCTCTCTTGGCTGCACAATGTCCACCCTCTGAGGAGCAGGAGAGGCCCCAGCCTGCCTCTGCCCCACGTCCACCCTTGACTCAGGCAAGCTGTTTGGCGGGGGTGGCACTGGAGCCGCCCACTGCATCCCCCACAGGCCGGTAGAAGGAATGGCTGGGTGGAAGATGTGAATAATCTCTCTGCAGATGCACATATCATCACAAGGGGTAAACAATGCTGAAAAAGAAAAAAAAATGACATCACAGAAACGAGAGAGAAACATCAGAATAATTGCAAGAAGAAAAACACATGAATGGCTATGCCAAGCAAAGATCACTTGTTCCCTGAAATGGGCAGCCGTAATTTAATGGGAGGGGCACAAAGGGCAGAGCACCACCCTGGCTGGACATCACATTCCCAGTCTGCACCAAAACAGGGACGGGTCTGGTTTCGTTCTCTCCAGCTGTTTTCCAAAGACAAGCGCATCGCAAGATTTGGCTGACGGGCGGCGTTTGATTCCTGCATCAAAGCAGCAAATGCACCGGGAGGGGGGGCACAAAGCTAACCCTGCTGTCTTCCCCTCCCATCACAGAGAAATCACTCCTGGAGTGTGACAGCAGAGCTGCCAGCCCACTGCTGCTGCCCCCCGACTCCCCACATCCAGGCCGATCCACGCTGGAGAGGGGCATTCTGAGCCTGTCCACCCCCAAGCAAGCCAGACGGACACTTGCCCAGCGAGGTCAGTCTGTAAATCCCCAGCCCAGTTCCCTCGAATCCAGGCATTGGGCGCTCACGGTCATCCCGTTCTGCTCGCCCTCGAAACCTGGGCAGGTGCTCAAAAGGCCCATCGCTAAGGCAAATGTCTCTGGACTCTTTGACCCACTGCAGGCAAGCAGCACAGCGAAGCCAGCGAGAAAGAGAGGACGCGCTCTATCGAAGCCCCCCCTGGGCTCTTCGCTTCTACGTCTGCCGGGACTGGTGGGAAGCAGAGCCCGCGGCATTGAGGCGTCTTCTTCCGAGCCAGCTGGATGAGCATTCATAAAGGTAGTTGCCAGGAGAGCGCTGCAGGCCTTCACACAAGGGGACAGGGCTTACAGGCAGAGTCTCTGGGGGCAGCCACAACCCTTCACCCCACCCCCCACCTGAGCCGAACCCATTTTTCTAAGCTTCTGAGGCAAACCTGGAAACCAAGGCCTAAAACGGGACTGTTCACCACAAGCGTTATTGTTATCCATGTGAAGGTCCGAAGATGCTAGACCTGACTGAGGGAGGGCAGGAGGAGGAGGTAAGGGGGTTGGACTCAGGATTGCAGTAGTAATAATGTTCTGAAATCCCCTTCCTTGTGCTCAGTGACAGGTGCGGCCATAGGATCCTCAGCTATGGGGGGGGGGGGGAAGCCGACCAGAGAGCGGTGCCTTGAGAAGCCTCCACCTACCTCCGTGCTCCACCATCGGTGACTGATCTCAGCAAATGGCTGCAGCACCGGCCCTGCGGGTGGCCGAGAAGGCCGAGGCTGCCTTCCAAGGACATTGCTGGCCTGGTGCTTGAAGGAGTCTGTTGCCGGTCCTCCCCAAGTGAACCCTCCAACGCATTCCGGCCATGGTGGGAAGCCTCTCTTTTCTGAAGACCTCCCCTCAAGAGAAGACCCTGCTAGAAACACCAGGGCTGCTCAATTCTTTTCTGGGACAGTTTCCAAGTCAGTGAGGCTAATGAAGACATTTGAAATCAAAGTGTTCCTGCTCTAAAATAAATCTCTCTCAAGACTCTCCCTGCAGTGGGTTGGTATCAAAGTTCTTAAGAGAGGGACGCTTGTACTTGGGCAGCAGCCCATCTGCGGTGGCAGCAGCAGCAGCAGCAGCAGCAGCAGCAGCAGCGAGAGGCAATGGGCTCACTTCAACCAGGTCAGCAAGCAACAGAATTGGGGGCCGGGGGGAGTGCTTTGTACACTGTTTACATAAACTGGGGGTAGAAGCAAATGTTCTAAAACCTCTTTTCCAAGTTTCCTCTAAAATTAGGTCATTGCCACTAAGGAGTTGCCCTGCTTTTCAACTGCTTGTGGGAATCTGAGCTAGATGGCTGGACTCAAGACCCTTCCTGTGGATTCATAGGAACGCAAGTGGGTGATATCCCACCAGAGCCACCATGCACCAGCCAGACCCACTCCTGGGTTGACACTAGTGTTCTCATTGGCTCGGCTCCTTGACAGGGACATGAAAGGGAGATCCCATGGGCATCTCCTGGGCAGCGGTGATGTCGGCTAATCCTTTCAACCCAGAAACATCTTAAACGGTGCCTCCAACACGAACGGGGTGGGGCTGGTGTTCTCAGGAGCTAATTGTCCCCCATGTCAAAACGGAATGGGATAACTTAGCACGGCCAACTCACCATGGGATAACACACTGCGGGACAATTTAACAATTCTATTAAATTATTTAAAATAAATAAAAAAATATTTTAATTTTTGCCATTCATATTTCATTCTGTCCCTCCTTTTGCAACCTTTCTCCAATGATTCTATTCCATTAGTTCTTTGATATTAGTGTAATTCTTGTCCTGCAGCGAGTTGTCCTGTGGCGAGTTGGCCATGGTGAGTTGGCCAGAGCAAGTTGGCCATGGCCAATTGTCATAGACCCATGCCAGGATCTTGGCCTGTCTGGATGCATCCACATGGATTTCCACATTGGGCAGGGGGGCCCTTGAGGGCTCATCTAAAGAGGGAGCCCTTCTCCTTCCAACCCTGAACAGACCAAAAGGGCAGGGAAAGCCCTGGTTTCAGGTAGGTCATTCGGTTCTAGAAAATACCTGATGTCTGGTAGGAAACACGTGCTATTCAACGAGTGAAGAACAGCATCTGCACTCAGAACCTGAAGATAGCCGGGCATTCTTATTCACCTCCATCTTCTTTGGGAAACAGAGAGACCCCTTCAAGCCCCTGCTGAGTTTGGTTACAGATCAGGAAAGCAGGGAAATGGCCATGAAAGACTAGCTGGGACAGGCTCAAACAATCCGGTTCCTGCTGTGGAACCATTTCTCCACTTGATATTCCAGGCTGCACCGATACTTGTTCATCTCCCTCATCCAGATCCCACCGAGGCTCTCTGGCTCTGCACGGCTGAATGGGACCTTCACACAACAGCAAAGCTGAAGCACCCAGCCCGCCTCCTCCTCCTCGCCATTTCCTACAGGCATCCCGGTCGTGGGCAACACAGCACCTGTTTCTCAGACACAGGTCGTGGCGGCCATTAGGAAGCTTTATTACACACATCCTTGGCAGATGGCATCCCCCACGCACCACATGTCTCAGGCCCAAATGGAGTCCCATCCCTGGGGAAAATACAGGAGCACCCCTGACACTGCGAAGGGCAGGTCAAAATAATATGCAGGAGGGTGGGGGGAGAAGGGGTTGCCAAATGGGCATAAGGTGGGGGCAGGGTGAGAGGCCAGAACAACTGCGAAGCTGCCAGTTGTGCAACTGATGCCCCCGCTATAAAGGACTGTCTCCTGCTGGCCTGGCTCCCAGCCAGAGTGCCTCAGTGCAGCTCAGCAAGGTAGAGGTTTCCCCCTGCACCAGCGACGGCCACGGGCTGCCCTTTGGAAGCTGAAGCCACAGCATGCACTGGCTTGTTGGACAGCAGGACCTCCCCGATCACCTGTGAGCAGCAAGGGAGAACCAAGAAGGGCTGCAGCGGGAGATCCCGGCTGCGATCGGCAGCCACCCCTGCACCAGCTACTCCCAAGACTCTACCTCCCCACTGCCACAGCCCTTACCTGGCCTGTTCCAGTGTGGATAATCCCAGCACCACTGGTACCACTGCCCCCGGCCACCACCACGTCCTCAGTGCAGAACTGGGCTGAGTAGAGGAATTCTCCCTGGGTGGGGTTGCCAGGAAAGGGCACGTTTTGCCACAGCCTGGACATCCGCAGGTCCCATAGTTGCAGAGCATTGTGAGGCACCCAGGAGGCAGTCAGGATATGTTCTCCCTATTGGGGGGGGGGGGGGGGGGCAGATGGGTGACTTCACTGTCCTCTCTTTGGTACAAGGTTTGGAGTTTCCAAGTAACTGCTGGAGAGTTAAACGTAAAGACACGTAGCCTACAGTTGAAGCTTTGAAGTCACTTGCACCTGATGCTTCACCTGGAAGCCCAAGAAACATAAGGGGGGGCCCTCTCATCTGCTACCCTGTTGGGTCTCTCCCTCAGAGATCAGTTGGCACTTAGTGCCTTGTCTCCCTTTGGGAAGCTCAGAGGACGCTGCTGCCAGCACCGAGGAGGCCTGGTCTCTGCCTGACCCAAGGCTCCACCTTGCCATTTGCTCAGCCCGGGGGATCTGGGTTCGGAGGCTCCAGCTCAGCAGCCAGGCCAGGCCTTGGGGAAGCTTACCCGAGGGGGCTCCCACCCACTCCATTGGGCCGGCGGCAATCGCATCCTTTTCGGTTGTGAAAGTGGAAATCCCCCGCGCCGCGCCGCGCCGCCCCACTCCCGCCTCGGACGGGACTCACCTTGATATCGATCCCAGGACCGCAGATGTGGGGCCCGTTGATCACACTCTGCGCCCCTTTGGGCACGCGCTTGTCCCAAACCTAGCAGAGAGGACAGGCAGCCATCCGCTGACCCAGGCGCCGTGGGAGGAGCGCGGAGGGTGGGGGGAGCAGCCGCCCATGCGGGGGCAGCACTTGCCTTGACCGAGTTGTCCCAGCCGCCGGTCAGGAAAAGGTGCAACTCGCTGGGATGGAAGCGCAGCGCGAAGATTCGCCGGGAATGGCCGCTGAAGGGCGTAAATTCATCCCCGGCCATGAAGTCGGGGGCGCGCACCACGTGGACGAGCTGAAATGAGAAGCGGAGGAAGAGCGCGGGAGGCGAGGGCACGCGCGCGCGGGGACGTGGAGGGGCGTGGAGGGGCGGGGCTCACCTGGTGGGTGTGGCTGTCGTAGAGGCGGATGTGCCGGTCTTTCCCGGCCGTGGCGAAGGCGCTGCCGTCGCGGCAGAAGTCCAGCGCGTGGATCTCATTCTCCTCCTCTGCGGGGCCGGGAGGGGGGGTCAGCAGCCCCGGCGGAAGAGTCCGCGAGGCCATCCAACCCGCCCGCCGTGCGCCCGCCCGCCCGCCCGTCCGCCGCGGGCCTACCGGTCAGAGAGGCCGCGGCGCTCCCCGCGCGCAGGTCGTAGAGGACGACGACCCCGTCGGCTCCGGCGGCCAGCAGCAGCCCGGGCTTGGCGCGGTGGAACCCGAGCGCGGTAACGGCCTGCCGCGGACGCCGGCTCGGCCGCAGGCAGGGTCCCGGCGCGGCCGTCCCGGCGTCCACCAGCTGCGGGGAGAGCGGCGTGAGCTCGTGCGGCGGCGGCCCTGGCTTAGAGCGCCCGCCGCCCGGCCCCGCTACCTGCACGGCCCCGTCGCCGAAGCCGGCTGCCAGCTGCGCGCCGCTCGCGCCGAAGCAGAGGCTGTAGACGCCGTGCGCCTCCCTGCCCAGCGGCACCCTGCGCGCCACCGCCGCCGCCATGCTCCAGGCCGGGCGTCCAGCGGTCGCCCCGGCAACGGCCGCTCCGTTGGCGCCGCGGGACCAGCCGCACGCGGATCGCGGCCTGCCGGGACGCTTCTCCTGCAGCCCGCAGAACTCCGGCTGGCTTCGCGGCGGGCCTCGGAGCGTTCCGGCTCCCGCCCACCTGGGCCGGCATGCTCCGCTGGCCTCGACAGTACGAGACCTGGTGGGAGAAGACCGAAGGCGCAGGGTGGGAGTGGGGTCGCCCAACAGAGACCGCTTGGTGCGCGCGGAGCGTCCGGCTGCCTGGTTTTTGTGATCCCTTCGGAGTCTTGCTGGTTAGGAGATGGGAAGTTATAAGCGCAGTTTTACTACGCTTTTATAGTAAATCCCCAAATTTCAGGACGAGGCAGTATGTAAGGAAATACGATAAATACGTGTGTGTGTGTGTGAGAGAGAGAGAGAGAGAGAGAGAGAGATCCTCCATTCCCATCAAAGATTTGTCACCGCCTCCTCTTATGTAGGAGGCAGCCGCTCACTAGCAGCAGCTCCCAAAGGCAGCCGCTCACTAGCAGCAGCTCCCAAAGCAGAGCAGGAGCCTTGCCTCCCAGGGTCCAGAATGGTCGAGGGCAGGAAGAACAAGGTGGAGTGTGAAGGCCACAGCCTCCCAAAGTGACAGGAGTCTGGAGATTCTGTTATCCAGGTCATGGTTGTACCAAAGGTGCTTTTTCAGGAGGCAACTGGACTTTCTGGTTTTTCTTTGAAGATGTTTTGCTTCTCATCCAGGAACTACTTCAGTTCTGACTGGATGGTGGATACAGACAACCTGAGTGCACAAATAAAGCTCCAAATGACCTCAACAACCCTCTAAAAGAATGCAAATGACCAGCTGTCTGCAAGGAGTATAAATCCTTCCATTCCTTCCAATCCATCCAGTCAGAACTGAAGAAGCTTCTTGAAGTGAAGTGAAACATCTTCAAAGAAAAACCAGAAAGTCCAGTTGCCTCTTGAAAAAAAAAGCACCTTTGAAATAAGTGGCGGGGGCCTGACTGGACAAGAACTCGGGAGACAAGTAGAAGCGCCAGACACTTTCTTCAGCCCCCACGAACTGGTTGGGCCATGAGCCCCATGGAGGCAGATGAGAGAGAAGGAGGACTGGTAGTTGAGGAACAAGGCCAAGAGTACACCTGGCTAGCCACAGGGTATAGCAGAGGCTGCCTTCATGCGACCCAGCCTCTTCCTCAGAGTGACATGGTGGCAAGACTTGTCTTTTTTTCTGCTTCCCTCATTTCTGTATTTTTCTGAGTCTGCCTGGAATCCCCACATCCATCCTGAGCAAGCCAAAGAGGCTCACAGCCCCTCTCCTCCCAAGGGTGGCTCCACCCAGTCTTCCAAGGGGTCTCCCTTATGCCTTGGTCCCAGAGATTCCATAGATGAGAGTGGTGTCCTGGCAGCTGACCATACTTCACCGAGTCCTTCAACATGTTGAAAACAGCAGGACTTTGAGAAACCATGATGGACTCAAAAGCAGAGCTAATAACCTCAGTGACCAGGTGACCATCCCATCTTTGCAAGCCTTTTCCAAACAGGGTTATGAGTTTAATGCCAAAATCTCTGGAATGCAAAGCAGCTCAATAACTCCAGGGCCTATTATGGTCGATAAAGGTGCCTCCCCTCCCCCTCCCCAATATACATGTAAGCTGCATTTGATATCTGTGGAATGGATGGTGAACTGCTCAAAAGTCTAAGAAAATATTCACAGCAAGCTGAAGTCATCCTGAGTGGCATCAGGGAGAAAATTCAGTCAGGGATTTCTGGCCCAGTAAATCAACTTGTTCTTATTCACTGACCATATCTCAGAAAGAGTAAGGCTGGCATGCTGACCTAGTAAGAAGAAGAGATAAACAATGTCCCACAGATGGCTTCATCCAAAATATTCTGATGTCAAGCTGTACTTTCCACGGTGCCTGCTTTTTCGTTTGGCTTGCCATTGCCTTTCTTTGCTTTGATGTAGGGGGAGCTGAAAGCACACAAACCGTGTTCTACTGTTGCTCGTGGCCATGAAAGCTTTGCAGTGGTAGTGGATAATTGATAAATAAAAATAAAATAAATAAAATCATGTATCTTCAATGTGCTTTGATTGCTTTAGGTGAGACAGGTTTTGGAAATAACAAGCAACCATACATATTAGGCTCTGCAAAGCACTGACTGTCTGGACCGCTACAGAGGGAGTTACGATGGAGAGCAAGAGGCAATAGCAAGGAGAAAATGAAGAGGAAGAAAAGTTTGTGGTTGTAAACTCAGTGCAGATGTGCTGGAAGGAATGTGCCAAAAGCAGCACTCAGCCAGCTAGCATTTTGCAAAATGCAGCAATTTCAGGGGAAGCTAATTTAAGGCAACAAAACCCTCTTTTCCTTGCTTTTATTAACAACAGTGGCTGTCTTCAAACCACAAGGAAAAAATAGGTCAATACACAGAGAAGAGGAAACAAACAAGACAATGTAAAGTCTTCATGATCCAGAAGGCATACACAAGTGTACAGTAGAGATTAAACATGATCTACTAGAAAAGAATATGGATTCAGTTTTCAGCCAAGAAAACCAGGTGGATATTAACAACCAGGAAGCTATCAATATAATCCCTCCCAAGTTAGAAGGCCTCCAAGAAGCTCCTGGAGAAAAGCTGAGGTCCAATGGGGAGCAGCAGCTGCAGCACCAGCTTCTGGACTTCCGATGTGGCTGGGTTGAGGTGGGAACAATGCTCAGAGGCAAAAGGATGAAACAACATGGCAACAACACCTTATCAATTCGATACACATTAAAAAAAAAGAAATCTAATTGTAGAGGACTAAAATCCTAAAGTTGATCTCAAAAAAGCTTCTGGCATAATAAAATTTGGTCTTATACAAAACAAAGCACAAGACATACAGGTAATCCTCAATTTAAAACCACAATTGAACCCAAATTTTCCATTGCTAAGCAAGGCAATTGTTGAGTGAGTTTTACCCCATTGTATGACCTTTTGTATGCCACAGTTAAGTGAATTGTGTGGTCATTAATCATCTGGCTTTAAATGAATTGTGGTCATTAAGCAAATCTGGCTTCCCCTATTGACTTTGCTTATTAGAAGTCAGCCAGGAAGGTTACAAGTGGTGGTCACATGACCCCAGGACAGTACAACTGTCACAAGTACGTGCCAGTTGCTAAGTGCCCGAATTTTGATCATCTAACCATTGGGATGCTTTAATAGTGGCAAGTGAAAATTGGTCATAAATCAATTTTTTCAGTGCCACTGTAACTTCAACTAAAAGAATGGTTATAAGTCAAGGACTACCTGTAATCAAGTCCTGTCAAGGAAATTCCACTGTCTTCTGGCCCCAGAGTCACTTGCATGTGGGAGAGCCCCACAGCCTGCCCCCCTCCCCCCATCTCTGAGCACCCACAGGGCAACCCTGCAACTCTCCTCTCCCCAAGGCCTTCCTAGGAAGTGGGAAGTTGGTCAGTGTGGGTGAGCCCCACTTCAGAGGAAGAGCCTCAGGAAGGTGAGGGGAAGTTTAGTCCACCACCACAACCCCCACAGAGTTATTACCCAAACTGTAATACTGTTGATGAACCAGTTAGTGAGGAACCACATCTCAAAGCTAAAAGCTAGAATTCACTGTAGTTGGCAAAAGTCCCCACCCCCGGGAAGAACGCTGCATTACCTTTGACTAGCCTCATGCAGAGAAGGGTCCCCCACCCCACCCCAAGGCAGACGGTCCCAGCTGACTGCTCCTGCGGAGCCCCAATG
>WNWU01000110.1:1473493-1568251 GCA_012654045.1 Ptyas mucosa | reverse complement strand
GGGGGGGGGGGGGGGTCGCCGCAGAAGTCGCGGCCATTCTTGAGGCGGGCCGGGCCTTCCTCGCCCGCAACTTCCGCGCCGCCCGGGGGAAGGTCGTCCCTCCGCCCAGCTCCGGAGGAGGAGGGGGTGGGTCGCCGGGCCCGCTTGAACAGCCGCCCTCCCCGGGGGTAGAAAGAAGGTCTGCCCGTCCCCACCCGCGATTCTCGGCTTGGCTCCCAGAAAGGGAGGCGGAGCGGAGGGCCCGGCCTCTCCCGCCGGGCCTTTCTCCGGAGCCCGGTTTGGTTTGGTTTAGTCCGATCCCGAGAAAGCGGGGCGGCGGCAGCAGCTCTGCCGATTGGCAAAGAGGCCCGTTTCTCGACCACCGTTTGTCCCGGCGAAAGAAGGCCGAGGCCCGGGCCTTCCCCGCAGGCTTTTCCCTCTGGACCGACTGGGCTGGGGGGGGCTCCCCCAAATGGGTTGCTCTGATGTGGCTTCCCTCTTCTGTGCCCCACCGAGGACCAGCGCCTGGGCACTGGAGGAAAAAGCCCCTGACTCGGCCTGTAAAAGCATCTCTTCCTACCCCCACACAGCCCACCTATATATATGGGCTTCTTAGTCTAAATCTTTGGAAGGCGAATCCATCACCGGCCTCCAAATGCACTCCTAGCTCTGACTGAGGGGATGAGAAGGGCCTGATGTCAGGAGTCCTTGGTACTCTCTACGCTTGGTGGTTTTCTGGCAGATATTTCACTGCCAAACTAGATCACATCATCAGGGCTAGAAGGGAGCAGGATTTGCTCCTATTTTTCTATGTTAGAGTCAAATGCACTACATATGCAGGGCCCCCGTACCTCAGCCCTGAGCTACAGATACTCTTTTCTGTAGGGTCTGATGTGGCACAAGATCTCCTCTGAAAGGCTCCTTGGACAATCCTCGTTGGGCTGCCCTGGTCTTGAAAAAAAATACAATCAGGTTGTTCTCTTGGCAGTTTGGAATTAACTTCCCATGTGTTTGGGTTCATAAATCACTCTGATTTGAGGTTGGCTTAATATTATTTGTGAACCCAGGTAATTAAAATTGTGATCAAAGCATGGCTTAATGTAGTGTTTAAACCTAATTTGTGCATATATAAGAATTCTTTTGGAATTGTAGGTTTGTATGGAAGAACCCCCAGATATGTTGAGACTAGCACCCAAAATTCCCAACAAGAATTCCCCTTAACTATTCAGGCCAAGAATCCTGGAAGTGGCCATATAAACAGATTTGGATAGACTGAATAGAACAAACCTGAAGGTAGGAATCATACATAATGCCCACATTCATACCTCACGGTTTCCTCTCTTACAACAGGCGGGGTGCTGCCCTGCACGCATCAGATATAGAGCTGCTGGTCTTTATACCCTGCTGTTCTTCTTCCACCCTTCCAACATTTCTCTCTCTGGCATCCTCTATCTATCTCACAAGTGACAGTGCACTGTGAGAAGAGTCAGCCCTTGACTTCTACTTTCCAGAAGCCACAATATCAATTGCGTTCAGAAAACCATGAGTCCCGGAAGGCAAAGACCTAGTGTTGTTGAGACATGTCCTGCCACCACCACTGTCCGTTCCAGGCAGTCTCTGCGAATCCTGGTAGTAGACATCCATCCTCCACATTGGGACAACACCTGCCACAAACTCTGTGAAGCCTTGGAAAATGTCTTCTGCTTAGCCTGCAGTTTGACAGGCTCACCCCGCATCCCTTCATTCAGCCTCTACGTGGTCCAGAACCAGCAGGAATGCCTGCTGCCCTTCGTGGTGAGTGCTCCCATTACACACATAAGCCCATCTACAGCAGAGTAAAATATCTGAAGATTCCTGTTCTACTTTTTCATTAGTGCTAGCTCTTATGTAATCTTTGCTCCTTTGGGAATCTGGTTTCTCTTGCTTGGGAGCTTTTATGGGTTACATTTATAGAGTTTAGTGTTTCTATATCCATGGTGGTTGGCAGCCCAAAGGCCTAAAATACTCAGGTCTTGCAATTGGTGACTACCTTTTGTTGTGGTAAATCTCATACTCAAAGCCCATCTTGCTATGTTTGGGTGTGATGCCATTTTTGCCCGCTCCAGTCTTCATTTGTAGGTTAAGTTTGGGCTTCCGGTTCTGGTTTATCAAATATGCCCACTAAGTTATATTCTGTCCAGCTAAAGATCAGGAATGGTTTAATGTGGGGAGACAGAGAAGGGAGGAGAAGTTAGGCTGGTAATGAAGATGAGGTCTCCATCAAACTAGCCACTTTAATAAAGCCACTCAATGTATTTGTTGAAGCAAGCTGCAAGTCACAAAAACTGACACCTTTTAACAAAATGTTAGTCAGAAAGGGTGCTACCAGATTCTACTTAATTTTTGGTTGCCATAGACCCGTGATGGCGAACCTATGGCACGCGTGCTGGAAGTGGCACGGAGAGCCATCTCTCCGGGCACCTGAGCCATCACCCATTGCTCTTCCAGTTTCTGGCATGCCGGCCAACTGGTCTTCATGCTCGCGGGAGTGCCAGAAACTGGAAGAGCAGCCGCCCAGTGTGCATGTGTGTGCCAGGAAGATTATTTCCAATTTCCAGCACGCACACCAGCCACCTGGTCTTCTGGTTTCTGGCGCGCATGCACGTGTGAAGAACAGCTGACCGGTGTGCATGCATGTGCCAGAAACCGGAAGATCATCTTCCCAGCATGCAAATGTGCACCGGACGGCTGCTGTTCTGGTTTCTGGCACGCGCATGCACGCATGCGTACTCCCATTTCAGCACTCTGTGCCAAAAGGGTTCACCAACACTGCCATAGACTGTCATGGTTCTCCTCCTAAACTGTCCAGCTAAAGGTTATTTTTAATTATGTCATTTTTCATTCTTTGCTAATCCATTCTGTAACTTTCACTTTTGAAATCCTTGGTGTTCTCTGAGCTTGTTTGTTAACAAGATATTTCATTACCCAACTAACACTATCAGTGCAAACAGAGTGTGCAGTTTGCTCCCTGTTTATATACAGTACCTTGCGCTGCCAGTGTTGATGGACATGTGGTTTCCTCCTTGGTAGTTTCTTGATAAAGGTGTTTCTTTTCTCCTTGATTGTTTGTCTGGTGTTAATCCCTTATTTGAAAGTCTGCTGTTGGCGAAGATATGATCTTGCCTTTTTTTTCTTTCTTTCTTACCTTTTTCATTGTCTCTTTTGACATAAGTACTCCCTACTACTCCAAGTAAAACTGCCTTTTGCAATTGATTGATAATGATTTCATCTATATCCCAATGGTATTCAAGTGCTGCTCCAGATGTGTTGGAGTTACGGTATTATTATTTAAACTTATGTACCTCCCGATTCCCAACAGCTCTGGATGACTCACAACAGTAAGACAAATAAGTTACAATAAAGCCAAGGAAAGGTGATAAGTGTGCAAGCCAGCCAGACTGGATGGTGTGAAGCAAGCGGTCTCACCAAAGGTTTGAAAAGTCCCCAAGACTGCTCTAAATAATGGCAGAGTGAGAGCCATCTGGATCTCAGCAGGAACCTCATGCTAGGAGCTGGGATTCAGCTTTGCTAAAATCAGGGTTATTATATCTGTAGCATTCTCCTTGTTTACTCACGTCCTCCTTTGGACAAAGAAGGAGACAAGTTCATTCCTGATGTGTAAATGTTTAAGTGCCACCTTTCTTATTTTGTCCCTTCCTCTTTAATAAGGTGAAAAGCCCGATGTTCCATTAATGGAATGTTGCAATGGTTTTTACTCCCTACTGTGTCACATTTTCTCTGGTGCGTTATGACATCTAGCCACTTTTAACTTTTTCTGATATAAAATACAGTTTTCAGACAAGCATATTTAGCCCCAAACATATGGGTAACTTCTTTCTGCAACATTTTATGCTGATTTCAAGCGTAGTTTCATGTAAACCGTATCAAGGTAACGTTTGAGCAACATTTCTCAGTTCTAGCCAAGATGCTGTCGTCCAGGTAGTGGTTGAGGTACCCTCTTCGCCGGGATATCTGGAAATAGGAAAGTAATCTGTGCTTCTTTCCCATTTTCCCCACAGGCTCTTAAAGGAGGCTTTGCTCGGCTCCAGAGCTGCTTTGCAGAGCTTGGTGCCTTGCCGAAAGAAGGGGTGTTCCAGCCCAAAGAAGAGGCTGTGGTTCAAGCGGTGCTGGATGGATTGCAGCAGTTCAAACAGTACACGGGTCAAGGCATGGCCGGAGCCTCTCTAAGCAGCTCTTTTGTGGAGGTAAGAAGTGGGCACAGCCGAAAGGGCAGAGGTCCAGCGCATCTGAAGTGGGGCCCAAAGCAGAAACAAGGCAGAATAGCCCAAGTGTCATCAACAGAATTCTGCCATTGTCAGGATCCTAACCCTAACCCTCCCATGACATGGGAGTGTCATGAGCAAACCCTGTTATTGTTCTTTGGTAACAGTGACCTGTTGGGTAACTCAGGTATAAGGCTTTGGGCAATAGCAACCAGTATATATTTTGGATAAAAGTTTGCTGGGAGTTCTTGGAGTTGGCTGCACAGTTCCACCCAACGGATGCTCAGAAATGTTTCTGCATATTTCTACAATGAATTTTTCTAGAAGAAAATAACAATTGTAATGGCCACCTTCACCTTTTGGGAGAGATTTATTGTTACATTTACAAGGTTTATAAGCTGCTCTAATCAGATCCAACCCGAGCAGCATACAATTCCTTAACTTACAATATGTTACAATTGTGTGCAGAATGGTGTAGGCCTAAACCATGAAGGGCTTTAAAGGTGCATTGAATTGTATCCAGAAGCCAACTGGTCACCAGTGCAGCTCCGACAGTGGTGGTGGGCCCAGCAAGAAGCGGCTGTAACTGCTCAGACTGCTGCATTTGGATCAAAAGAGTTTCTGGATGCTCTTCAAGGTCAGCCCCACACAAAGTGCATTGCAATCATTCATTCCACGAAAGACTGAATGATTAAGCAAAACCTCCTGTTCCAGGAGGGCTTATAACTGAACATTTCCTCCATAGTGATCAACAACCTGAGGTGTCTCTGAATCATGATTATTTAAAGGCCATCAAAACCCAAACAACCCTGGGAAGTAGGCTAGCTTAATAAAAGGCAACTTTGGATCAAGGAGATTTTGTGAGATTTTGAACTAAATAGGGGCTTGAGCTAGTCTCTTTCTCCAATGCATCTGACAGGTATTGTAGCTGCCCACTGGGCATGACAAGGACTGGTGAGCAGCCATCATGCCAGGCGTCTGCTTGGAGCAGTTAGCATGAGGAGCTTGAGTGTGCTGGCGATTAGTATGGCGAACCCTCCTCTAAACTGCTACGGTTTGACTTTTCTTCCAGATTACAATCCTGACTAGCCAGCCCAGCAGAAAAATAGCCAACCAACTGGATGCTGGATTGCAGGATGTTGACCTGATTAGCCTCCACCAACTACAGGTGGTCGAGGTTTCTCAGCAGGCAATCCAGGAACTCTCTGGGGCACAGTGGGGCGGAGAAGTATCCAGCAGCGGTGGGGGTGAGTACAGCAGCCTGATGTTTATGCCTAGAAATTGGAAAACCTGACACCGGCTACCCCTAATTCTGATGAGTGCTTTCAGTCTACAAAACCCCTCCAGAAATGGAATCTGAGCCCTAGAACCCATGACAATATCAGCTGTTCTTCATCCATTCTTGAAATCTTAAAACAAAAAGCAGGCTGGCATTAAATTGGCTGCTCCCGTTACCAGAGCAAGTGGGGGAAAGCCCCTGTTCACTTGTCCACCATTTCTTTCATTTTGTAACAACTTGTTGATGCAGAACCTGAAGCATGCGTGCCACAATTGTTAGTGCATTTTAGCTGATCTAATAAAGGTATCTGTTCAGCTGTTAATTTTGGAGTTGATTCAGATTTTTTTTTCATTTTCAAAAGAGTGAATCTGTAAAAATGGATTAAGATGCAGATTGTTGCCCTCAACTGGATAGCAGTAGATTGTTGCCACCTACTGAAATCTTTTGTTCCAGCTTCATGCTGTGTCAACACCAATACGCCAAGATCTCATTAGTCCCTGCTAGCTCTGATCCCATTAATCTATATGAATAATCAGAATCTTTGGCACCAGTGTGCGTGCTGTTGCTCTCTTCAAGCCCCTGTGAATCCCAAGGACCCTTTGCATCTCATTGGACTTGAATCTGTCTTCATCACATGATCATAATAAGGTTCACCAACTCTAACATCTTGATGACCACTTGAGAAAGGGGCTGCCCTTCACTGTGCTGCTGCCCACCATGCAGCCACCCTGGCTGACTTGCCCTCTTTGTTCCCCTGCAGCTGCTGAGATGGGTTGTAAATGCAAGCAGGCTGCCATATATCCACGTTTTGATCACCTGGCCACAAGAGCACTGCAATAGCTATAACCTCAAGGACCAGCTATAATTATCATTTGTTCAGTGCTGTCCTAATTATTGTAAGACTTGATCTAGATTCTTGGACCCCAAAGTAGTGTTTGCCTATCCCGGGCATTTTTTAGGTGCATGTTCTCTGTATCCCAATTTTCTCTGCTTTTGGGAAGGATAAGGATAGGATAGGATAGGATAGGGAATTGGGAAGAATAGCTTAATGCTTTGCGCCAGAACTTCAGATTCTGCCTAATGTAAGAAACTGCCTCACCTATCTCCTTAGGAAAGCATGACTCTTGAAATAATTAGTTATCAAAAGGAACTTTCACTGAGAGAAAGTGATTGCGGAGAAGTCAGACGGAATCTGAAGTTCCAGCACAAAGCATTAAGCTATTCCTCCCAATTCCAACCCCACCCCTTTTCACCAGTCCAGGTGTTAGCTTGATAGCAGTTCATCCGCAGGATGCAGCGACTTTGGTGTCAGGCTGGAACCTGCTGGGAGGAAGCCCATCTGTCTTCAAGATAGCCCCTGTCGCTGAATCCCATGCAATTACAGCAAAAGCATGCAGAGAATGCAACCCCAATAGCCTCCTCCCCACTCCTCCATAGGAATGGCGGCGTCCCAGCAAAGGGCCTGACAATACAATACGATACGAGATACATGATACAATACAATAAAATGAAATAGCATACAATAGAGTAAAATAACAGAAGAGAATAGAGAATATAAAATAATTGAAATATAAAATAATTGAAAATAGAAGAAAATAGAAAATAAATAGAAATAGAAAATAGAACTTTATTGGCCAAGTGTGATTGAACACACAAGGAATTCATCTCTGGGGCATAAGCTCTCAGTATACATACAAACAATAAATAAATCATAAAATCAGTGTACATACAAATATACAACCAGCATGTCTATATAAACAAGTGTACGTACAAACAACAAAGTAATATAACCATAAGATACCAATAGAAGATAATACGCAAGATGAGAAGGACAATAGCAGTACACCCCTACTACATAGGTAAATATCCTTAGGCATAAGATAGTGCTGTGGGAATTAAGTAGTCAGCAAAGTGATGGCACAAGAGAAAAAATTGCCTTTGTGTCTAGTTGTTTTGGCATGCAATGTCCGATAGCACTGTCCAGAGGGGAGGAGTTAAAACAGTTTATGTCCAGGATGTGAGGAGTCTGTAGATATTTTCTCAGCCCTCTTTCAGACCCACACAGGTCCTCAATGGAAGGTTGCAATTGTTTTTTCTGCAGTCCTAACTATTGGTTGAAATCTTGCCTGTCATGTTTGTTTGCTGTGCCAAACCAGACATTCACTGATGTACAAATGATAGACTCAATAATTCCTTTGTAGAGGCTGTATCAGCAAATCCTTGGGCAGTCTGAGCTTTCTGAGTTGGTGCAGGAAGAGCATTCTTTGTTGTGCCCTTTTGATGATGTCCTATTTAATCTCATCTTCTCTTGCAGAGAGCACCACAATCTTGAACACAGAGGTTGATCTACACACTGTGGAAAACGATGTGGTGGCCTTAGAGGACTTTTTCAAAGCCTGGCTGCATGACCATGCTCCGGATCAAGAGCACCTTCATCTCCTCCTGCCTGCCAGGGCCACCAGCCGCTCTGAGGCATCAAGCACCGATGCAGGTAATCTACCCTTGCCCTCAGGTGCCAACAGGCATCCATGACACATTGGTGCCGTTTTCTTGGCAAATTAATTACAATAAATAAAAGTAGTAAACCATAGAAGGGACCAGCAAGAAATTGTTATGTACTGTCCAGGATAATATACATACTGTGTTTTCTTGCCAGAGACTGAGCGCTAATGTGTCCATGTTCCTGGCTCTCAGGATATTCTTGTGCACTTCTGAGTCAGTGCAACGTCTGTCACAGAGAAGCTAGGAAAAGAATCTGTAAGGGCATCCAAGGATTCTCTGCTCCCGATGGGCTGTCCCACGAAGGAGAGGCTCAGGGATAAATAGGGCCACATCTCAGAGAATGCTTTACATGTGGATATTCCTTTACCTTCCTCTACGTGAAAAGTAGAGGATTCAGGCTCTTCATCTAAATTCCCCTAGATCTCAAATTCATGTCACACCTGCCGTATTCCAGGCCTCGGGTGGGGGGAAGGGATAGTCTCCTTTTTTTTCTTTCATTTTACTTTTCTAGCCAAATAAGGTTTATTACATTTTTGAAAAAGTGGCAAGAACGCACTGACTACAACAGGAAAGATGCAAAGAATACAAGTCTCCTTTATCCAGTGGCAGATGTTCTTTTTCAATTTGTTTTCTTTCTTTTAATTATGTGTTTAATTTATAAATAATTCATCATTTCTCTGGAGTGCGGTCATTCTGCAAGGTTGAAAATTGAAGAGCAAAAACAGATCAAAGGAAGGACTTCTTCCCATCTCTGGAATTTGCTCATGCCATCAATTTAAGCAGTTTGAAATGGGGTTTGGGCCATCTGAGGAACAAGATCAGGAAAGTCCTTTCTGATTCAAGGGTAATCCCTCAGGCTGGTTGACCCCTACGGGAAAGGAGGCTCTACCAGCTGCGTCAGTTTCACCAGACTAGTCCTGCCTGCTCCCACCGCAGCTTCTGCTGGCAACGGGGACAATCTCCCGCAGCACAACAGGTGCTCTGCCAGCAGGCTGAGGCCCCCTCCCTCCACATACACCCCCCCCCCAGATCAGCTGGACAAAGGAAACCCTGGGCTAATGGGTTGCTGGACAAAGAGACAACACCCACACATCTGCTTCAGTGATGTGCCACTTTGGCTCTTTGCTCTGCTCTCCTGCCTCTACAGCATGGCTGAAGTGTGATGTCCAGGAAAGATTTCTCAGCCCTGCCCAGCTTCCTGCCGCATGTGAGGGTGGAACAGCAGGAATGGACAATGCTGCCAGTCCATTCTGGATGGCACCTGGCCTGGCCCCACGTAGACTGAGAGTCCTCAGGTACTTGATTGGGTGAGGGTTACTGTGACTATCACCACACCTGCTTCCTAACAAGGATGACTCTTCCCCAGCCCTGCCCGGAAACAAATTTAATTGCTCTGCTGTTAATATGGGGGTTTCCTCTTCACTCAGCAAAAATCTGGCCTACAGGCAGCCTGCTGTGCTTTGATAATACTGCTGCTGATGGCCCAGTTAGAGCTGTGAATAGCCCTCCTACCCCCACCCCCACCCCACCCCCGTCGGCACAAATCTGGTGCAGGCACATTTCTATGTAGTTCTCCACAGTCATGACAGACTAGATCCCTGGTTGTGCATCACATGCTTGAGGGTGAGGGGAGGGATTGGTGGTTAGAATATCAATTTCACGGAGGACCGACCACAGTCCTTCTGGAAATCACTTGTCTTATATCCCAAAACTCATAACCTAAAAAGTATTCACAGATCATTAGACAGATGCATGGCAGACCTCTAGTGAGCCCAGGCTTGTATCAAGGTGGTGTGTGCAGGAGGCTGGCAATGCCATCCCCCTCCCCCCCCCCCCCCCCCCCCTGGTGCGGGGGGTCGGGGGGGGGGGCGCCCCCCCCCCCCCCCCCCCCCCCCCCCCCCCGGTCACCAAGAGAAGCTGCTCCAGAGGCCTCCTCTCCCACCTCAGTGAGCGTTCAGTAGCACAGTAGCATCAACGCAGAGAAATCACAGCATAGTAGCTGGGAAACTACTGGCTGTTTTTGGCAATGCCACTGTTTAATTAGAAATTCAGTTTTGTTTGGGAAAGGGATCTTCTCCTAAAACAGAAGGAACAGAAGTGGCTTTGCAGTCAGGAAGGAAAGTGTCAGCCAGGGAACTCCTACTTTTCCAAGTGTGGAATAACAGCTTTCCTTCTCTGGAAAGTGAGCTGCAAGGAACGGCAGATCCAGCACCCTTTTCTTTTAACCCTGGGCTGGGAGACAGGCAGGGATGCCGGTCATGTGGTTCTAGTTTATTCAAGAATCAGCATCCTGGGGGCTACGTTGCTCTTACGAAGGGCTCGTCCTCCTCATGGCTGCGCCTTCCTCAAGTCCCGAGTCAGCAGAAAAATCACCCTGGGGTAATTTCCAGCGCCCAGACAGCCAAGCTCCAGTCTGTCTCTCTAACAAAGCAGCATGTGGCAAATTCCTCAGCCCAGGCAGGCTAGCTCCCATTTGCCTCTCTAATGAGGCAATCCACACCGCTTTGCTCTGGGACCGTCTAAGAGCAGCAGCATGTGGAGAAGGCGCATGGGGCATTCCCTCCCTTTCTGCTGAAGGAAAGCCCGTCACAATCTCTCTGCTCAGAGCAGCATTTGGACAAGCGAGGCGAGGCACCTTGGGCATCTCTTGGGATGCCTAAATGATCAACTGGATGGGAGCAGGCCGAGATGGGAGAGCTCTCTCCATGCATCCTCCCTTCCCATACTGAATGGCCAGCCAGCACCTGGACAGAGATGGGCTTAGTGGCCTTTCTGGGACTCTGTCCCCAAAGGGAAAGTGGCAGAACTCTTGCCAGTTCCACCCCAGTGTCACACATACTGAGTGGCAGCTCTGGAAAGTATTCCCGGCAGTTCCTAGAATGCCATTTGCCAAGGCAAAAAGGTGCTGCCTCCCTCCCACAGAGACCATGGATGTGTAGTCCTTCCTGGCAGAAGCAGTGGTGCACTATAAAACCGACAGCCCTGCTTTTGACAGGGGACACCACGGACAGAATGGGCCACGTAGAGCTTCCCCCACATCCAAGCTCTCGAAGTAATATTTATGGAAGGAATTAGGAAGCCCAGGCCCACCAGTGAGGGCCCTGCATACGCCATTCAGGTGCAGTCAGGCTCAGCCCATGGAGCAGCACAAATGGCAAGCCCAATGTACCCCCGAGACCCACTGAAGCCTGAGGAAAGCATGTTAAGGGGCCGTCTGGAAAGGGGCCTTTGGAAGAAGCCCTCCCCACTGGCTGGACTGGAAGCAATTAAGCAGACATGCAAGAATCAGGAACCTCAAGGTTTATTAGAGAAAAGCTCTTTTGAAAAATTTGGAGCAGACCCAACTATTCTTTTGCTGAAATTGGCGTTCCATTCCTGCACTGCTTCCTCTTCCTCTTCCTCTTCCTCTTCCCCAAATGGGCTGGTCCTCGCTTTAGGGCTGAACCCATCCCAGTTGTAGATAAATCTAAGTTCACGCGAAGGGACCAGAGACCTAACCTGTATGGTCAGTCAGGGATATCCGTTTCAGGGAAGGAAACTGGAGGAGAGGCTGCCACAGTGGGTGTCTCCTGCAGGCCTGGCCAAGACAAGGACTCTGCTTTTACAGCTCAGCTACATTCTGCAGCCAAGCCTGAGGATTTTGCCCAGGAAGGAGGGGGGGGGGGGGGGAGGCAGTCTGCCCTCCACTTCCAAGCATTTGTGCAAGCTGTGTACCGATTGCAGCAATTGGGGCTCTGCAGTATTTGAACCACCTGGAGCCCACCTGTCTCCCCCCCACCTTTTCCTTTCCCTTTGGCTCATTCAGTTAACCCTTTCTAGAAGAGCAGAAAACCCACCCTCTGCACAGGCTGCTCCCTCCCTTCTGGAAGCAGCCTTCACCCTAAAGAAGATGGAGTAAAAAAAAATGGTGATAAACCTCTGCTTCCTCCAACCCACCCTCAACCTAGCCAGCCATATTTGTAAGGCAAGGGTCAGTCCTCCTCTCAGTCACCCCAACTTTCAGGAGCGGGAAGCGGAGGTCTGCACAGCTCCTGCCCCTCCCTCCAGGCTCAGCCCCCACTGAGACAGGCGGGGGAAGGAGGGGCCACAGAGCCTGCCTCTACTTGGGCTCACTCGGGGCCGTTTCCATCCATCGGCAGGAGATCTCAGTCCCCACTGAGTGGCCTCCTCACAGAGATCTCCTTTAGAACTTCCCCTGCATCCCCAGCCAGCAGCTTGACGAGGGCAGCAGTCACCTGCTCCCCAGTGACAAACTTTCCTGTTGCAGGGCGCTGAAAGCCGATGGAGTCTGTGCATCCATGCTTTTTGGTCTCCCTCTAGTCGTAAGGCCCACAAGCTGTTGGCAACTGAGCTGGGATGAACTGGAGACCAACCAGCAGAGTTTCCAAGCCTTCTGCCACTGCCTGCAAGTGAGTCCTAAGCGGCCGGGGGGGGGGGGGGGGGGTGTGTGGAAAGGCCACCTTGCCAACATCCCCGAAGGCACCCAGCTTCTGGGGCAGAGGGGAGGCCTCCTCAGGTTCTCCAGCAGGCAGGCCAGCCGTACTGCTGGCTGTGTGTCAGTTGCACCTCACGCCCACCAGGCAGGAGCATCACTCTGTTTTGGCACAACGCACATTGGTTTCATCTTCCAGAAGCGGAAATGGCTGCTGCTTGCCAAATACGAGACCTGGGGTGGGCCAGATCTCAGTGGAGGCCTCTCAGCCGGCACCTTCCAGGTCCTGCTGCCATCAGACTCCTGCACCCTACTGCTACGCCCGGTAGTGGCCCGAGAGCTGCTTCTGCCTTGCAGCTTCCCTCTCCTTCCTGCTGACCTGCCAGAAGCAGCACTTGCTAAAATGGAGGTAAATGACAAGAACCCTGGCTGTGAGGGAAAGGGGCACCCTGACCCCACCCCACCCCTGCCTTCCCCTGGGCACTGACCTAGCCTCTTCCGCTCCAGGGCATACTCGGTGGCCTGGAGTTTGAGGCAAGCTACGATCCCCTGCAGGCAACCTGTCATTTGTACCAAGCCTTGAAGAGGTGCCTGGGCCGCCTGCCTGCCTCCCGGGTTCAGCGCTGGGCACCAAGGCAGTGGCCCCGCCAGGTACCAAGGGGACACGACATGGGGGAAGGGCGGGGACAAATGTGGGCCTGGCAGCAAGGAACCAGGCCAGGAGGCGGTGGGGCTCCAACATGGCTGCTTAGAAGGGCAAATGCACCAGGCCCCCCAGAAAGGGCTCTGCCCTAACACCCGGGGCACCTTCCAGTCTTTGGGATGGGCTCTGTCACTAACAAAGCAGGATTCCTGCCATCCCAACAGCAGGAAGGGCAGGACACACACACCCAGCTTTTGCCCCAACAGTGACGGTGGTTCTTCCCCCACAGCAGGGGGGTCGTGTGCATCCCAGCAGGGCCAGGGCCACAGTGGCCCCGCTGCAGGTGGCCCTCCCACCTGCTGGCTCCGGCAGCCTCCCCCTTTCTCCGAGCCAAGGAAAGGCGATCCCAGAGTCCAAGATGTAGCAGCCTTTGCCCACATGTCTTGGCCATGGAGAGAATACCCTGCCTTCTTCACAGCCACAGAGTCAGTGTCCTCCTCTGCCGAAAGAGCCGGAGCCCCACGGCAGTTTCTTTGGCAGCAGCCTGCACCTCCCCACCCTCGGCCAGAAGACTCCATGGGGGGGCAGGGGGGTGTTGGATGCTCCCCGCAAGCCTCGGGCAGGAGCTGGGGCCAACCTGCCTGTTTCTCCCCACTTCCCCCAGCCTGGGCTCCATGGGGAAGCAGGCGGAGGCGGAGGAGCTGTTTGTGGCACTTCCTGGTTTCTGTTGTTCGGCCCTCTTCCGGCCTAGCTCAGCCACATCCTCTGCTCTGCGTCAATAAACCTCCTTGTGACAGCCTGAGCGAGTGAGTCTCCTTCAGCTCCTTCCCACGAACACCCCAGCATGGCTTCTGCTACCACAGGAGCCCTTCTCAGCCTCCTGCAGAGGCAGGGCAGCCTTGGGCACAGAGCCAGAAGCCTCAGCCCACCATGCAGGCTGCCTCTAACATTGGGGGGAGGGGGCGCAGTGGGCCAGCAGATGCTCTCCCCAGTATTCTGCAGCAACCAAAGGAAGCAGCAACCTCCTAAATGGCTTGTCAGGCACCATGGAGGCTTTCTGGGCTTACTGCCAAAGGCTGTAGTCCCAAAGAAGCGATGTCCCGGGGGGCAGGAGGGGGCTGTGTGCTCCCCAGGGGTCTGTCCTACCTTTGGAGGCCGTTCCCACACAGTGGCTGGGACCCTCTTGGAAGAGGCAGCCTTTGCTGTCCAACAAGATTGCTTGGGGTCTCGGCCTGCCTCTTCCGAGAAGGCGTATGCATGGTTGGCCCACCTCCCCAACAGGCAGCCTGCAGAAGAAGGTCCCACTGAAAAGGCTGCTCCAGCTCCAGCCCAGCTCAGGGTCCCTTCTCAGATCTCCCCCAGGTCTTCGTACACAGCGGCTGGCCGGTTCTCATCCACCGACTGCTCAGGTCCTAAAGGGCCAGGGGCCGAGGGCGGCTTGAGCACACGGCTGTAGAGTGGGTCACTGCCGTTGTTGCTGTTGTTGCTGTTACAGACCCCCTCCAGGCCCAGGGTGTGGGCTGCTCTGGCCTTGCTGGCCTCTGGCTGAGCGGATTTCTTGTGCGCCCGGGGAGGCTTGGGAGCAGGGCTAGGCCTGGGAGGTTTCAGCCCAGCCTTTTGGTGGAAGGCAGGGACAGCATAATCACCGGTTCCAGGAAGGCACGGCAACTCATAGCCAGCTTGGCTCTCCAAGCCCTGAGTCCTCCAGGCCTCGCAGGGGAGACGTGCCTCATCATAGATGGCAGCTGAAGTGGGGGTGGGCCACGGGGCTCTTCCCTCAGGTTCATCATAGATGTGGTGCTTGCCGCTCCGGACCCCGTGGCCCTCGCAAGTCCGTGGCCTGGGCTGCTCCTCCACCAGGCTAGAGCCCCGGCCTGGCCCTTCTTCCTGACGCTGGCTGTCAATGGGGTCAGCGTAGAGGGAGTCTGGCTGTGAGCCCTTCACCGCATCCAGAGGCTCAGAGTAGACATTGTTGGTGTCCTCCACAGAGCCAGCCATCCCAGAGAGGGAGGGCCGCAGAGAGGAGCTCGGCCATGGGTTTTGCCCTTTGGGCATGGCGGCTTCCTTCCCCTCCCCAGCGATGCTGGCCCTGGCTGCCAAGGCGCACCTGGGCGCCCGTCTCTCCGAAGCAGCAGCAGCGCCCTCTCCCTCCAGGCTGAGGCAGTTGGCCACGGCGTTCTGGAGGGAGAAGACGCCAGGGGTCTCCATCTCAAGGGAGCTGCTGCTTTGTCGATGCTCTTCTACCTGGGCCTTCTGAGCTTGGATTGCAGCCTCCACCACGTGGAAGATCTCGTTGCCCTGCTTGGTCTCAAAGGTGAAATTGCCAGGACCAGATTCACAGCGCCGGCCAGCTTCGAAGGAGAACATCACCTGTGGAAGAGAAGCGTGGGGCTCTGTGGTCAGCCAGGGCCTCCCCAGTGCAAGTGGGGCAGCCCCTGAGGAGCCTACACTCGCAAAGCAAGTGCTGGGGATAAGTTTGTCCTCCTCTGGCTCATGAGTCCAACTTTACCCTGCCTCCCAGGTCTCCCGGGGTGGGGTGGGGGGTGGAACAGGGAGAGGGAACAAGACAAAATCCCAGGGCCCAACTCCTTTCCTGCCCGACAAGCTCACCTTGTCCCTGCCATATCTGCGAAGGAGGCGATAGGGCCACGTGTAGAGGGGCAGGCTGGAGGGCGCCTCTCTGAGGACGAGCTTGTTCCAAGAGGCCTTCAGCACATACCTCCCTTGCAGCTTGCAGCGCTCAGCAGCTTCAGTCTTCTGCACGGTGACCCAGAACTCATTCACTACAGCCAAGGGGAGAGTCAGAGTGGACGGCTGTGCTCGCAGGGAGGCAACCGGGCACCACAACTCCATCCCTTGCAGAACGGGGGGTGGGAGAGCACATACCACGCCACCCTGTACTTCCTGCCCACCTCAATAGCTCCCAAGGCAGGGTCCAATTTGAAAACTGGAAGCAAGCCCACCTCTCAGCCCACATGTGTTGCTGCCACTGAATAAAAGCTTCCGAGGGGGACAGCTGGACCATCCAAGTTACATGCCAGCCACACTCAAACATCAAGTCCTACCTTCTTCTCTTGAGTAGTAAATGGAGTTTGTGGCCATTTCCAGGTCCCGTTCTCCGACGGTCTCTGTAGCAGACGGGGTCATTTTCCCAGGGTTAGTCTGTGATGAGGAGCATAAAAGGTCTCAGTGGCGGTCCTTGCCTGGCACTTCAGCAAAAAGAACCGATTCTTCCTCAGTTGCCCAGAGCCCTTGACAGGATTGGCAACTGCTCTGGGGTCAAGAGTTCAAATCCTGATCTTTGGGCCCCTCAAGTCGATCGATCTACTCTGCATGAATCCAATGAAGCTCCCCAACCCAGAGCTCTCCGGATGAACAGATGGTGCCAGTCTTGCCACTGGAAGTTCCCCCTAACAGTCTCTGGGCCCAGCACTCCAGAATGAGAGCTGATAGTTCTGGGCCTCCAGACGCTCGAAGGGGGGAAGCACTTTCTTCACTGTCTTCTCCAGGACTCCTGATCCAGCTTGTTCCTTTCCAGGAACTCGTTCCAGGTTGCCTGAACCCTTTTTAAAGTAGGTCCCCAGAATTAGACATAGTGCTAAATTTGGGTCTGACCAAACCCAGAACATTTTGCTTGGTGACCCAAATTCTGGAGGACTCTCATAACGGGGCAAATAGGGCGCAGCTCAGTCACTCAGCCCCACTTCCCACTTTCCTCTGCATGTACCAGCCTACCCGTCAATTTCTCAGGAGCTTCTTTTCCCTCCTTCCCTTTGGCTGTGATGGCCTTACCCTTTTTCCACTTTCCCACCCCAAAAGTCATCCTGTGTGGGTGGCTCTACACCAAGGGTGAAATGCTACCGGTTCGGGCCGGTTCACCTGAACCGGTAGTAAAAAATGCTACTGGTTTGCTGAACTGGTAGTAAAAAATGCAAAAAAAAAAAAAAAAGGTCCGACGATCAGCTGAGCGATATGTGATCTTTGTAACTTTTTTTTTTACTTTTTTAGCATTTTTTTACTACCGGTTCTCCGGAACCGGTAGTTAAAAATGCTTTTAAAAGTTTTTTTTTAAAGTTCCAAAGATTGTGTGTCGCTCAGCTGATCGTTGGAGCCGTTTTGTTGGGTTTTTTTACTTTTTAGGCATTTTTTTATTACTGGTTTGGGCAAATAGGTAGTAAAAATGCTTTTAAAAAGTTTTTTAAAAAAACTGCTCCGACGATCAGTGCAGCATAGCTGTGATCATTGGAGATCATTTTTACCTTTCAAAAGCATTTTTTTACTACCGGCTCAGGCAAATAGGTAGTAAAAAATGCTTTAAAAAAGTAAGAAAAAGGCTCCGATGATCACAGCTTTGCCGTGCGATCGTCGGAACCTTTTTTTTTTTACTTTTTTAAAGCATTTTTTACTTATTTGCCCGAGCCAGTAGTAAAAAATGTTTTTAAAAAGTTTTTTAAAAAGTTCCCACATGCGTTACAGCTGATCACCCTCCCCCGCGCTGTTCTACTTACCTTCCCGAGCCTCCTTTTGGCGCACATGGCCAGCGAACTGGTAGTAAACTGGTTCAGATATCACCACTGCTCTACACCCTGAATGCTTAGCTCTACCTTTGCTTTAGCTACTCCCCCCCCTTCCACAACCCCCGCTCACCAGAAAGGCTGCCTCACAGAGCTTCGCCACCCAGTCAGCCGCCTCCTGTGGCTCGGTGGCAAAGACGTAGGTGCGGTTGCTGGTCTCCAGGCAGAAGGCAGCCAAGCCCTCCTTGGGGCTGCAGTCCAGGGCAGGAGCCACACTCACGCAATCTGCCAGCCGCACAATCTTCTTGTCCAGCCTCTTGGTACTGATCCGGTCAGCTGGAGCAGCTCCCTCCTTGCAGTCAAAGAACTCCAGACGGGCAACTCCATGAGGACTTGCTGGGTACAGCACAAACCAGCTTTTCTTCCACCGCTGCAAACAGAGACAGGCTATGACAGCAGATCAAGAATGGGGCAGACGGGGGCAGCAAAAAGGAAAAAAGGGGGTCCTGGATGAAACAGATTTCTTGGACCCCTTTCAGTCCGGAGTGAGGCCTGATGATGGGGCAGAGACAGCCTCGGTGGCACTCATGGACAATCTGTGGCGGGAGCAGGAACAGGGCACTACAACTATTCTCACTCTCCTTGACCTCTCAGCCACCTTCAGCGACCACGGCATCCTTTGGGGCGAGTTGGGCCTGGCACTAGTTCAGCTCCTTTCTCCAAGGTCCATCTCAATTGGTGTTGATAAGGAGTTAGAGATTCAGCCCTCAACCACTCACAGGGCTCGCTACTCTTTCCTCTCCTGTTTAAAATGAAGCCACTGGATGAGATCATCCGTCACCAAGAGTTGAGATATCATCAATATGCTGATGATACTCAGCAACTTCCTGCCCCTTAAGCAGGAGCTCTAAGACAACCCCCAAACGGCACACCAGTCTTGAATCAGGAAATGCAGCCCCATCTAAAATAAAACATGGAAAATCCCCAGAACCAGGAGTCTAGATTTCTGTTGCCACTCAGTAGCATCAGGATTGAGCCCGAGTATGTTCTACCTCATTCGGGCACTGGGACAGGATCTCAAAGCCATCATGGGATCAAAATGTATTATTTCCTCACCCAATGATGTCGTGTAGATACGTTAAAAAGGGGAGTTTGGAGCCCTGTGGCACCCCCACAATGAGGGGCAGTAGACTTTACCTCTTCCCCCCAGTACCAAATGGATGGGACCACTTCTAACCTCCTCAGCTTTTCCAGAAGGATACTGCGATCCACAGACTTGAAGGCTGCCTAGAGATCAGGAAGCACAAGGATGGCTACATCATCCCCATTCCTGCTCTGCCAAAGATCATCAACAAGCATGCTGTATCCCAGCCTAAAACCTGGCTCCAGATAATCCCTTTCCTCCTGGATCCCTTGGGGCTTTTCCTTAACCAACTTCTCTGCAACTTCCCTAAAATGGAGAGCATACACCATGGCTTCCTTTAGAGCTGAAGCGACCAGCTCATGTCCTGTCTCAGAGAAGCAGACACCATGCTATGGATCCAAGCAGAGGCCACCTCCCAGGCGACTTTAAAAACCCAGAAGGGACCTGGATCTAATAAAATCTGAAAGGCCCCACCTACTTCATTGGGAGTCAGACTCAAACTCATCCCAGATAATACACTCCAGACACCTCAACTGGTCCTATCCAGTTGAACTCCCATTCTGAGCAAATCTGAGAGGTGCAATTAACAATAAAGTCAACGAAACTGAGGATCCACCAGATAATGAGAATATTCTTCACAGCAATCCAACATACGTCCCTGTGCTTCATCCTTCCCTAGCAGGGATTGAATTATCTTAAATCAGACCGCCTGCCAGATGGCTAGTGGCAAACACAATAAAAGTGGAAGAATTTACAATTCCCACCTTTTTCAAGCATGTGATTCAGAAATTAATCAGAGGCCAATGAAGAGGAGAAAAAGCACTCAAATAATTAGGAGCTGTTTCTTAAAAACATCTGCAGACCCAGAAGCTGGATTGGACAAAGGCATCCCAATTCTAATTCCAGAGAGATCAACAAGATACAGGAAATGGCCCGCTGCTCTCTTCCCCAACTGCTGATACCTCCACCTATCTAGAAGCCACAGATGGATTTATCTTGCATGGCTGGTCTAATCCCCTAACCAAAAAAATGGGCAACTCATTGTGGGGTAGCAATTTCACAGCCAAACTGAGTTGTTGTTCCTCTCCCTGGCCCTGAACCACATTCTCTTGCTAGAGTGAGAGGATAAACAGTCTGATCAGACTACCCAGCCACTTTGCCCATCTAAGCCAAAAGGCCAAGAATCGAACAACTTAGGCCCTTGCTTGCTCAAGTGGCTCTTTCCTGTCCCTTCCACTGGCTCTACAGTACAGTGGCTATCAAACAATATGGATCATTTTGCAGGTTTGGATCAAGAGAGAAAAAGTCTTTCCAAATTACCCCCAAGATGGAATTTGATCTTCTCGTGGTAATAGAGGGTGGGATCAATTCTCCTATGTGGAGAGTGAAAGTGCTCCGCAACAGCAAAATAAAACAATAAAAAAACACAAATTCACATTAATCCAGGAAGGGTTAGAATAAATTGGCATTCAACCAATCGATTAAAGATCAAAATGAAAAGAGAAAATGCAATTAAAACCGAGGCATGTTTAAGAGTAATAAACAGCTGAAAAGAAAGGATCAAGACCTGACCTTCTGGCTGCTCCTACCAAGAATTGCAACCATCAAGACTGCTCTTCCCAGTAGGCCCAAAGGCATCTGAGGATCATCTTGGGTCATTTCTAGTTGCTCTCATTCGAATCTGGAGAGGGCCAGCAAAGAACCAGCTATGGCGGCAAAAGCAGCTATTCGTTGGCAGGAGAAAAAAACCTGTCCTGAGACTCAGCACACCATTTTCAGATGAGTTTCTCATTTACAGAGTTTCAAGGATGCTTCTCTTTCTAATTCAGATCCCACCAGTGATATGAGGAACCTTTTGCCTGCCTTCCTGCCTGCAATTGCATTTACTGCTCAGAAGCCTGTTTCCTCCTTGGGGAGTCCTCAAAGTGGTCTCCTCCAATATGTTCCCCCACTAATTCTGAACCCTTGGGAATTTCATAAATCACCAATGTCAGGACAGGACCATGAAGTCTTCTACCCCGTTTTACAGCAAGAATTTAATGTTAATACCTGTCCCATTTCCAGGTCCCTACTTCTGAGGAGAAGAAAAGCTTGCAGACAAGGCAGGGGCTTGACAGCAAAGGAGCCATCCCTGAGACATGATGAGGTTGCTGAGGTCCTCTCAACCTTCCCTTATCACTTCCTTCCCCTCCTTCTAGAGAAGGTTCTTTTAAAATCAACAAGGACTATTTTGTAGTTCATTGGCTATTATGGCTTACTTATGTCATATGTTTGTGATCAGTTTCCAATCAGTTCAGTAGTTCTTCTATTTTGTAAACACTCCTGGATGTCATTCAGGGTCATGTCCAAAGCTATCTAGCATAATTGGGTGGAGGATCATCACTTATAGCAGCACTATTTATTAGATTAAATAAAGGCACATTTGGGACATAATCTGTGACCTCGGGGATTAACCATTTCAGACTTGTGCTACAACTCAATATTGCCCAGAATCTTTCTGTCTGGGGAATAAAACTACTTCCCTCTTTTAAACTTTTTTTTCCCACTGCCTTTCCATTCCCAGAGCACTGGAGATGGCTAAATTAGTCCGAGGGCTTGATGCAGTCACTTAAAGGTAGTCTGGAGAGCACCTGCTTACTTGTCATCTTAACACCCTATGGCTTCCTTTCCTGATCTTCTTTAAAAGGTTGCATTCAGAAGTGCCATATCAACCAACAATCTTCTCCATCCTACCAGGTTTCCTTTGTGTGAATATGGTTGCTCCTAATCCATATCCTGGCCCTCAGCCTTCTGGCATTGACATAAATGCCTCTCAGGAAATGATTTCACCCAACGGGAAGTCCTGGTTGCCACTTCCAACGCTAATTAGTTTCTCTGTTGTAACTACCAAAAAGTAGTTTACTTTTATTAAACTTGTAAGGCCACCAAACTCTGCACCAGCTCTGAACAAAGAGACTAAAAACTGAAAACATAAAATACCAATAAGAAACCCCAAACTTCTGGCCAAAAAACATCATTTTTAACCTAAACTTTCAAAGGACGGACACCCTGCTCACGCAACCCAAGGTCTGAGAAAAGAGGCCACGCCCTTTTAAAATCAGTAAGGTAGGGGCTAAGCACCTTTGATGCTGTTCCAAAGGGCAGGTACTGTAAGAGGGAAGGGCAGCTCACACCAGATGGCACTGCTTGATTGACAGGACCAGGAGAGACCACTGCCAGATCTTATCAGTTGGGCAAAAACCACCTTGGCAGAGCTGGACCCTTGTGCAGGGCTTCACAGTTGATAGCCAGCACCTTGAATTGCACCCAGAAGCCTTCTGGTGACAAAGGGTGCAATGCGGCATGAAGTACAGAGTAAGGATAATGACCTGGACAGAAATATGCACAGAAAGTGTTATCTATGCAAAAGGAGCTGAAAGCATTTTTAAGTCCAGAGTAAGGAGCTAACATTTGGAAGCAACCTCTGATTCACAGGATTATGAGGAGGAGGAGGAACAGCACAATTAGGGTGCAAGATTCTGATATTAGAGCCAATCTCAATAATAGTAGTTGCACCCTTCCTTCCCGCAGAACTGATTCCCTGACCTGATCTACCTTTAGATGGGCAGCCATATAAATTGATTAAAAAAATAAAAGAGGAGCGAGCAATCCTGTTCAGAACTAAAGATGAAAACTTAACTAGCTCAGTAATCCACCTTCAACTCTGGGCAAGAGAAAGGGAGGAGGCAGTGACTAAGTAGTAACCTGGTAAGGAAGGCCAAAAGGTGATGATCTGGATATGAGAACCAGAAATGGGCAAAGCAGCCACCAGCAGCCCTGCTTCCTACTCCACACCCTTGCAACCCCCCTTCAACACCCCCCCCCCCCCCCCCCCCCCCCCCAGAGCTGGCTGCTGCCTCTTGCTCCTTTCAGAAGTAACCTCTGGACCGGAAAGGCAGAAAGCTGCTTTCTTCCGCTCTAGAGCCTGAACTGGGTTTCCCATGTGCAAGACAGAACCCACCCACCCACCCACCCCGCCACCCACCCCCAGGGGTGAGATTAATCCTCTGCATTCAGGAAGATCTTTGGGCCCTAAGTGTTGCCAGCTCATGCCCTTTTTTTAAAAAGTGGGGGGGGGTTCTCTTACACTGCACTGTTATAATAAAGAGCAATGCATGGATTCTTTGTGTACAACAGCAGTTCTCAAACTTTTACAAGTTGTACCACAGGACAGCTGAAGAAAAATTCAAGGAACCCTCAAGCAAGAAGCAAAGCTCTAGCGATAGAAAACTTGCTGCCTTTGAGAAAACGTTTTTGTACCACCCTCTGCCTGCCAAAAACACACACGCACTCCCTGGTTCTGCAGAAGTTTGAAGAGCCCGATCTGCGCTATTCAGCGGGAAACTCTACAGGTAGCTTCCCAATGCACGAAGCAAGTTCAGCCCAAGAGTCAGGGGTGGCTTTTTTCTGCCCCCTCCCCCAGTCAGCAAAAGGCCGAGAAACCACTCCAGGCGGGCTGCGGAAAAAAACGGGAGGCGAGCAGCCCAGGTGTTGCAACCCAGCCGGAGGGTCTTCCTCACAACTGTGCCCAGCGCCTGCCTCCTCTTGGGAGCAACGACTTTTCCGAATTCCGCAGCTCTGCCAAGTTGCACCAGGACGGGACACCGGCAGGGCGAAAGCCTGGCTCCGTCTGCCCCGCGGTCCCAAAAGCAGGAAGTGCGAGCCCGCCCGGCTTCCTCCCCGCCAGCGGAAGAATCCTGCCCGGGCCAGTCTCCGAACTGAGAGGAGCGCCCGTCCAGGAAGGAGAAGCGCTTCCCCCGCACGGAGGGAGCGAAAGAAGGCAACGGCGGCGGCTGCCGGGCAAGGGACGACCCGTTCCTCCCCCCGGCTGCACGGGAAGAGGAGCGGGCGAGGCGACGAGGAAGGCGCGCAGAAACCCGGAACCCCCCGACCAGAGATCCCCGCCTCGCGCGGCTACCTTGGCCCCCAGGAGCAACCCCGGCGGCTGCTGTAGCAGGAGCGGCCCCGACTTCGCCGGTGGGTCCATTCGGAACCTGAGCTGGGCGCGGCGGTGGCGGACGATGGCGAAGCGGAGCCACTCCGGATCCGTCGGAAGAGGGCGGGCTCCTCGAGGGCGCGTCACGCGCTCCGCCTCCCCTGGCCAGGGGCGGCCGCCGGAGTGGGCTGGGCGCGAGCTCGCGGGCCCCGGAACCAGGGCGCGGCTCCGAGCACGTGCAGAGCACCAAGTGAGTCCCGCTGAAAGGAAGAAGCTTCACCCCCTTTGTGGTTCCGGACGAGCTCTTTGGGGAAGCAGGCGGCTGCCCTGGCCGCCGATCTGAACAATTGTAACCCCGAGGCAAGAGGCTCTTGGGGGAGATCCCTTAGGCTCTGGCTTAGGCGACGGAACCGCCTTGGCCCTGGCCTGGCAAGAGATGGAAGCTTCGGCTCTCCTGAAGTCTCGAAGGCTGAAGTGTCCTCCCGGTCTCTGACGGGGCTGGAGCAGCAGCTGCGGACCTTGGCCTGGGATCTGTGTCCTTCCAAGGGCTTCCGGAAGGCTCTTTTTATGCCCTCTGAGTTGACCTCTGAAGTGAAGCCACCGAGTGACAGGGCCAAAGCCCCAGACTCAAGGGTCTGAGGATGGCTGTTGTCCAAATGGTTCTGAGAAGGGCTTGTCATTGGCTGGTTATAATCCACCGTTCTTTCAGATTCATGCAATTTACAACAAATAATCTGGAACAAAACCTTTATGAACAAGAAACATCCCCCACCCGATACCACAACAATCTCCACAGGAATAAGTCAACCAACACCAACCAGCAGCATGCCAAAACAAATGAACTGGAACCATCGCTACATCCTTACAGTTATAATATCCCAGCCGTAAAGAATAGCTACTCCTCTGCCCCCAATGGGCCTTTACAAGGCTCCTCTTTGGGATGAGCCTGAACCCCTCAGTGCTGGAGCTGCAGCAGAGAAATTTCCATTCCAGACATTCCTGGGGGGAAGGAGGGGGGCACCAACAGCGTCTTCTGAGGGCTGGAGAAGATACCTTGGTGAAGCTATGGGCCTTGAAACTGGTTGCCCTGAGCTCACCTTGGACAGGTGGATTCACTGCAGTGCTGCGGCTGGGAATTGCAGATCATTGCAAGTGGAATCTGCCTTTGAAAACGACCTGGGCACCTTGAAGATAGGGCTTGGTCATATGCACCTCCTCGCAGGAGTTCCTTTCTGGTCCCATGCCAGGAACTTGGGGCCCAGGACTGAAAGGAACACTTGTTGAGAGGGGCCCTATAGGAATCAAATAAATACCTCTGAGGTCATCACAGGGGACCTCAGTCTGAATGCCCTCCTGCGGGGCATTCCCGTCCTCTAAAATCACACACACACACACACATGATGTCAATTTTATTCTGTTTAGGGCCAGGTCAATGCACTTTTGTTCTCCCAAGCCTTTAAAAAAATAATGTTGATTAGTATCATGCTGCCATTCAGGTTTTTTGTAAATTAGGGCTGTGGCTTTTCTTGTCCTACAGTTTAGTCCTCTGCACCCTTTGTCTGATTTTAAGCTCCCCTGGGTGGTGGGAGGGTTCTAAAGGGCAAACTGCAAATGCTGAGGCGAGTGGGAGGCTGCTCAGAAAGAGGGGACTGTCACATCTTCCACTGCCCAACCAGATAAGCTCCATCTAACCCAGAAGGACTCGGGCTGGAGCCTGTAGAGAAAGCACTGGCATGGAATGCCCTGCACCCTTGGAAAGAAGCAATAATGAGCACATGCCAGTGACTGATTCCCCCAGAGAGCAGGGTAGTGTGGGGAGGGCATGCCTCTGTCCTGCTTGAAACCTTCCTAGGGTCTTGTACAGGTTAACGGATGGCCTTATCAAGCTTATCCAGAGATATTAAGTCCAGTGCTTTCTTAAAAAACAACAACAGCCTTGCTTCAAGAGGGAGGAACAAGCAAGTCTTTTGGTCTTGCTGCTCTTCCATCTTTTTATGGATTCACTAGCAGAGACTAACCTGAGAGGATTTATGGTTTCCTGAGCCTGCTGGTAAAAGTCCTGCGCTATGTAAAGATTCACCAGCTCCAAGAGGCCTCTCTCAACCCAGGCCTGGGGAAAAGGCCATTCTTAAAGAAGACTTGGAAGTGGGCAAGATGAGGGAGACCCAGGTCTCCAAAGGGCAGGTGCAGCAACTGAGAAGGCCAGGATGCCACTGAGTGATAATGCTTAGCCACCTTTTTTGGGGTGCACAGCATCGGCACAGATCATGGGAGATGGGGGTCTCTTTACAGATTACAGATTAACAGAGTTGGAAGGGACCTTATAGTTCATCTAGTCCAACCCCCCGCTCAAGCAGGAGATCCTACACCATTTCTGACAAATGGCAGTCCAATCTTTTCTTGAAAATCTCAAGTGATGAAGCTCCAGCCCGTCTCAGATAGCTCGGTCCGAGCCTATGAAGCGTTTTGTGGTGAGCAGCTCAAATTTTGTGGTGAGGCTGGCTCCAGGGGATTATAAATGCTTCTCTGAGTGAGGGTGTCTTTCCCACTGCCTTGAAAGAGGCGGTTGTGAAGCCCCTCCTCAAGAAGCCTTCCCTGGACCCAGCTATATTATCTAATTATTGTCCAGTCTCCAATCTTCAATTCGTTGCGAAGGTTGTTGAGAGTGTGGTGGCACAACAACTACCCCGATACCTGGATGAAGCTGTCTATCTGGATCTGTACCAGTCGGGCTTCAGGCCACGATACAGCACAGAAACGGCATTGGTCGCATTGGTTGATGATCTCTGGAGGGCTCGGGACAGAGGTTGTTCCTCTGTCCTGGTCCTATTAGATCTCTCAACGGCTTTTGATACCATCGACCATGGTATCTTACTGCACTGGCTGGAGAGGTTAGGAATAGGGGGCACCGTGCTTCGGTGGTTCTCCTCCTTCCTCTCTGACCGTTCGTGTTGGCTGGGGGGCAGAGGTCGACCTCGAGGCACCTTATTTGTGGGGTGCCACAAGGATCAGTCCTCTCACCCCTTTTGTTCAACATTTATGTAAAACCGCTAGGCGAGATCATCCGTGGTTTCGGGGTGAGTGTTCATCAGTATGCTGATGACACACAGCTATACATCTCCACCCCGAACCACCCCAATGATGCCCTTACTGTGATGTCCCGTTGCCTGGAGGCCGTGCGGATCTGGATGGGGAGAAACAAACTCAGACTCAACCCCTCCAAGACCGAGTGGCTGTGGCTTCTGGCATCCCAGTATAGTCAGCTGGTACCATCACTGACAATTGGGGATGAGACCTTACTTCCCACAGAGAGGGCTCGCAACTTAGGTGTCCTCCTGGATTCACGGCTATCTTTAGAAGAGCACATGACAGCCGTGGCCAGGGGGGCCTTTTATCAGGTTCGCCTGATCCGCCAGTTGCGTCCCTTTCTGGATCAGGATGCCTTGCGTACAGTCACTCATGCCCTAGTCACCTCCCGTATGGACTACTGTAATGCTCTCTTGAAGAGCACCCGCAGGCTCCAGATGGTCCAGAATGTAGCCGCGCGGGTGATTATGGGCGCAACTCGTTACGCCCATGTAACACCTCTCCTGCGCGAGCTGCACTGGCTCCCGGTGGTCTTCCAGGCCCGATTCAAGGTGTTAGTCATCACCTTTAAAGCGCTCCATGGCTTAGGACCTGGGTACCTACGAGACCATATTTTGCCACCAATAGCCTCCCACCGACCAGTTCGTTCTCACAGGGAGGGACTACTCAGGGTACCATCAGTCAAATCATGCCGACTGGCGACTCCCAGGGGGAGGGCCTTCTCTGTGAGGGCTCCAACCCTTTGGAATGAACTGCCCCCAGAGATACGGAATGTCCCTGATCTCCATGCTTTCCGCCATGCCCTCAAGATCCTGATGTTCCAACAGGCGGGGCTAAACATGAACATGTGAATGATCTTTTAAAATGTACACCGCCTTGAGTCCTACGGGAGAAAGGCAATGAATGAATGAATGAATGAATGAATGAATGAATGAATGAATAAATAAATAAATAAATAAATAAATAAATATTGCACCCAGAAGCCAAGTCTCAACTAGTACAGCTCCCATGGAAGACTGTGATTTGGGCATCACTGCTCATGCCCCAGATTCCGTCTGCACCAGCTGCAGTTTTCAAGGGCAGCTCCACATACAGCACATGTGGTCCACCAGCAGCCTGCGGAGCTGGCAGCGGAGTCAGACAGTGAGGAGGCTGGGGAGGAACATGGGTCAGCCCTGGAGTCTGGGAAAGGCCTGAACAAGGGCTCTTCCTCAGAGGCAGAGATGAGGCCAGGGCCATCTGGGAGTGATGCCTGGACTCTGGAGCCTCCAGAGTTGGACAGTAGAGAGGCAGAGGAACAGGAGAACCCTGTTCCTAGTGCCCGCATGCGCAGAGCTGCCAGAAGGCACGAACAGTTAAAACAAAAGGGACTCGGGAGTAAGGCCTGGAGATGATTGGCCCCTCCCATAAGGCTTAAAAGAGGAGCAAAGGCACATGGGCACTTTGCAGGAAAGCAATATTGTTAATTCTGTTCTCAGTCTGCATCTCTAATTCTGGAATCCATGTGGCTTTGCCAAGTAGGTCTTTGGCAGAGTGTCAAGGGAGATAAAGGTTGGTGATTATCCCAAAGGACTTCTCCCGAAGGACTTTTTGCAACTAATTGGGACTCAGCTGTAAAAACATAATTCACAACTGTTGCAATAAAAGAGGTTTTTGAGACTACTAGTGTGCTTTAATGACTCAGGAAGCCTAGGTCACAACAGCACATTGCAGCACTCCACATACAAGATAATCGAGGCATGAATGGAAGATCCCTGGCTGCATTTGTTTCTTTTTTTGTTTTTGTTTTTTTAAACAAAAGGAACTACCAAGAAGGGCCTTGGTAGTAGTGGTCTAAAGCACCCTATTATTAACACCAGCTGCCTGCAATTATTGCAGGTTCGAATCCCACCAGGCTCAAGGTTGACTCAGCCTTCCATCCTTTCTAAGGTAGGTAAATTGAGGACCCAGTTTGTGGGGGCAATAAGCTGACTTTGTATAAATATACAAAAGCATGAAGGCTATTGCTTAGCGCATTGTAAGCCGCCCTGAGTCTCCGGAGAAGGGCGGCATATAAATCAAATTTAAAAAAATAAATAAATCAAATTTAAAAAAACAAGCTTTATTAAACATAAAAAGATAAAATATCAAATCAAGTACATACAAAATACATTTATATTCACTCCATAAAAATAGAAAAACAATATAAAACAAAACAAACTAGATGTGTGTGTGTGTGTGTGTATAGTGACTTATTACATCATTTATCTTATTGACAGTGCTTGTTAATTTTATTTTCTTGTTTTCTTGTAGAATTTTACATTTACTCTCCTTTCTTTTGACTTATCCAATCGTACCATCTATTCCATCCAGTATAATATTTTGAGTCTACCTTGTCTTTTAACTCAAATGTTAATTTAGCCATTTCTGCACAATTGTAAATTTTTTGGATTACTAGATGATCTGTTGGCAATTGATCCATTTTCCAATGCTGCGCTAATGCCAATCTGGCTGCCGTAATTATATGTAATATTAAATAGTTTGTTTCTTTGCTATGGTTTCCTTTGATCATGCACATGTTTCAAGGCCTTCTTGCTCCTTGAGAGGAAGGAGGGAGTCCAGCCAGATTGCACACCAGCTCCAAACAAGGCTGTCCAACCAGGAGCGGCAAGGATGGGAAGTGATCCCCGAGGCTGCACCTCCCAAGTCAGGCCACACGGCCTTCTGGCAAGGGGCAGGACTTAGGCAACATCTTTTGGTCAGTCAAGGTTGACCTGAACAGCTGACTAACCTCGGTGTCCTGTGATGTTAGATGACCTGTAGGTGATGAAGGGCCTCCTCAGGGGTTTCATGCTAAGTAGGAAATGCAACAGTATCCAGCCCGAAGGCATCCCAAAAATCCATCTCTCCCCTCCCCCCACGCCCCACCGAGTGAAACCAACCACAGAGAAAAGAGACCATCAAAAAGCTGTGCCCCACTGCTACCTCTGCCCAGAAGGACGATGTGGTCGACTGCTAAAAAGCCACAGCCAGGAGGGCAGCACCAGCACAGTCTGGCTCTGTGGCTGCAGGTTCTATGGTCCTGCCAAAGAAGCCACCTGGCTGGTTGTTCCAGCCAAGAGTGGGCTCTCCCCCTCCCCGCCCACGTTCCTTTTCCGCCTTTCTCCCGATTGGCAGAGATGGGGGGGGGGCGCAGGCGCTGGGTTGCTCTTCAGTGCCCTGGGAAGGAGGACAAGCCAGGCGCCCACCTGGTTCACCTCTGCACAAAACCTTTCCCTGGGGCCCTCGGAAGCCTTCGGGGCGTTTCCGGGTTGGGTGCAAAGGACGACTCTGAGAAGCTCCCAAGCGCAGAGTCCAGAGATGCCCTGCGGGTGGGGAGGAGGACAGAATAACGGCCCGCCCGTAGCTTGTCGTGCAGCTCTGGCGAAACGGGGACTCCGCAGCTGCTCCCCAGCCCTCCTGGCCCCCTTGGCCTAGCTCGGCGCCGGCTGCGGTCGGAAAGTCTCCTTGCTCCCAAACGCATCCCGCTCCGTCCCGCCCTGGGCTGGACCCGCCGCTCTCGGGACGCCCCCGGCCAGGCCCCATCAGGACGGGGCGGGGTGATGAAGAGGCCGGCCGGGGCGGCCCTTGTCTCGGCCTGCCAGCGGCGGACGGAGCGGCTGGACGGAGCAGGTCAGCCGAGGGAGATTCCTTGGGGCGCGGCGGGAGGGCAGGGCAGCTAGGGGAGTCGGGCCTCTGCCCGGGACGAACTGGGCGGTCTGGGGCGCGCGGGCCACAGGCGGCTCTTCTCGCTTCTCGGCAGGCGCGGCGACAAAGGCCGGGCAGCTCCGCCTCGCTGCAGCTCGGCGGGAACCTCCGTCGCGAAGGCGGGCGAAGACCTGGCGTGGGTCGCGAGCGAGGCGGGAGCGGGCGGCTCGGAAGTTTTCGGGCGCTGCTGCTTGGAAGGTGGAAGGCAGAGCGAAGCCGACGGTCCTTCCCGCCGAGCTTTGGCGTTGGGTTGAGGGGGGAGGGGGCTTTAAGGCTGCACGCTGGGCTCCGAAACGCCCCTGCCGGAATAAAGGTAGCCCCGCTCGTGGTGGACCTCAGCGATAGACTGTCTCTGAGCCGGGAGATTCCAATTTGGCAGCTCGGCTGCTCCTCCTTCCTTGCAGGCGCCCAGTTAGCCAGTTCGGTGAGGCGAGCTCGGTGGCTCCGGCCAAGGCCAGCTAGCTGAGCGAAGGCAGCTGGACTTTAAGAAAAGGGCGGTGGGGCGAAGTGCGGCAGGAGCCGTCTGTCACCCGAAGAGCCCCTTCTGTACACCTTCCAAACTCCAGCGCAAGGAGAGCAGTGAACCACCCGGGGGGCGGGCGACCCCCCTTTCCTGCCCCATCTTATTTCGGGAGGGAGGGAGCTTTCCTGAGCCTGCTGAGTGTTGGGGAAAGTGCTCCAGCCCCTCCCCCGTTGAGGACACTCTGGAAGGGCTGTGGCCTCTGGCCGGGGCTCTAGTCCTCCTCCTAAGGGCTCCTGGCTGGTGTTTGGGGAGGTTGGGGAGGCGAAAGGCCACGGTGGCTGTCCCTTTGCGGAGCCCATCCCCTCCTCCGGAAGAGCAAGTTGCTGCGGATTTGGTCCCATCCGGCTTGGGGGCCCTTTCAGTTGGTCTCTGATTTCCCTGGCAGGCTCGGCCTTTCTCTGACAGCCATGCAAGGGGAGGAATGGTGCTGTGCTTAATTTCCCCTTGTCAAGAGGCAGGTTTTGTGTTAGGAAACAGGCTCTCTTTAAAGTGCCATCCAGCCACTGTCTGAAGGCATCTGCTGAGGGCACCTTTTCTGCAAGGGCAACATAACCACTTCCTCACTAGACCCATCACCCTCTTAGTAGCCCTCCTGTTAATGTACCCGACTGTGTCCTTTTGAATGGGCAAAGGACTCCAGGCAGAGTAGAGGGAACAACCACTTCCCACTATCTGAACTCCACATCTTTGGTAATAATGTGACCAAAACTGGATGCAATTATGCCAGGGGTGGACAAACTCTGCTCTGTTCCTGTAACCCATTGGCCCTTTTAGCAATTGCACCATATTGCTGGGTCAGGCTCATCTTGAGGGTACCAGATCCCCTTTGCCAAGTAAGGTCTCCCCAGTCCAACATTTGTGACTTTCATTTTTCATGCACATTTCTCTCTGCTAAACCTTTGTAGCTCAACCTTTGTAGATATTTTGGAATCTTCTACTAGCATAGAGATTAAGCTACCAAGTCAGTGGGCTCCTTTCTTCTGCCCATATTTGAAGGTGGGGCTGACATTTGCTCGCCTGCTGGCACTTTGCCAATTTTCCAAGATTCCTCATGGATCTTACAGAGAGGTTTTGTGATCACCTCTGCTAGTTCATAGGCCTCTAGGACGTAATTCACTGGGACTGGGATTGGTTTAAATTCGCCACATTCTCTCTTATCCTGACCTGGACCAGCCCAGGGGACTAGCCTGGACTCAACAAGCTACCTAGGAGTTAAGAAGGGCTGCCTGCTTCCTGCCCCAGCACCTTCAGCCCCCCCTGCCCCCAGCGGGATTCCTTTTATTCCTAGCCAAAGCCACCGACTCTAGCTGTTCTCATTTTGAGTTTTTCCCACAAGCCTCCATTCCCCCCCACCCCCCACCCTGTTTCCCTTATAGGTGTCCTTAGACCCACTTTCCTCCTTGGGGCGTTTCTGCATCTGCTCCCCTTGTTGGTTCTTCTGGAAACTCTCGGGCCTCTTGGAGCACCACCCTCCCCCACCCTCCAACCCTCTTGCCTCTCCTGTGTTTGCAGACGGAAGTCACAGCGCAAGGAAAGTGCTGGTCTCTAGGACTTAATTGCCCGATCCACAACAGATGCTCCCTATCTAGGAAGCCCCTCCTGAGCATCTGGTTGATCTGGGGGTGCTGCTTCTGCTTGGCCTTTGCCAGAGTTCATGATCCAAAGTTCCCTCTATTCTGCTTTGCCACTGCTGCACAACCTCTCCTATCCTGTTTGAACATTTTAAAATCTGATGTGCACTTTCTGTCAGAATTTTTAAATAATCTCAAAGTTTTTGAATTAATCTAGCTTTCTGTTTTCAGTCTCAATTTCCTTTAACCATGACATTCCTTCTGAGGATTGAGAGGGAGGCCTTCCTGAGCAAGTTCTGGTGTGTTTCAGTTGGGTGGGAGTGTACAAATTCAGAGTGGGAAGCCCCTCAATCCAGCCCCCTGCCTAGGGCAGGACATCAACTGAAGCCCCTCACCGGTGAGCCATTCCAGAAGGAGTGGACAGTTGGTGATGGAGCTGAGGCTGCCTTGGGGTTCTGGATAACGGCCAAAGGAGGGTAGTGAGGCCACGTTTCGCTTCCACGCATTGCAACTTCAAGCCTGCCAGGGATGGTTTCATGCTAGTAGAAACTCTACCTGCTGTCTGTCACCAATTCTAGCTGACAGAATTGGACCCCCAGGTTCACGAAATACCACCATTACCACCCCCCTGAAACATTTTTCAGGTATTCAAATTGTGCCACATTTTGCAAATGTGCTGCAGAGTTTGCATACATTGTCACCTCCTGCTGACTCTCCCATAAGACGGCTCTTCCCCACTCAACTTGTAAATTGGATGAGGGGTTTCTGTGTTATGATTTTACTGTTTTATGAATATTTTATTTATTGGCTTTATTGTTGTTGTGAGCTGCCCAGCGTTGCTTGACGGGAGCCATATAAATCCTTTAAATAAAAAAATAAATTTGCAGCACTGAGCACAGTCCTAGAAGCAGCCTCCTCTAAATTGCAGCCCCACGTTCAGCCATTTCCGAATAGGATTGGAATTGGAAGAGGGCAATCCACCTCTTCCAGCGATTTGGCAGCTCAGGGCTCCATCTCCCCCCCACCCCTCTGAGGACTCGGGGCAGTGCAAGAGGTACCCTTTGAAAGCTGGGCATGAACGAGGCTCCAGCATTCAGAACTCCACTTGGTATGCCTGTCGCTCTTCGGACATGCTCTCTGGGCATTTCACAAATGGACCAAATGGACCAATGGGAAGATCTCCCTCCCTCCCCGGTCCTAGATGTACATCCAGAGCAGTGGTGAAATCCAAATTTTTTTACTATCGGTTCTGTGGCGTGGCTTGGTGAGCGTGGTTCGGTGGGTGTGGCAGGGGAAGGATACTACAAAATCCCCATTCCCTCCTGGGGGAAGGATATTGCAAAATCTCCATTCCCACCCCACTCTGTGGCCAGCCAGAGGTGGCATTTGCCGGTTCTCTGAACTACTCAAAATTTCTGCTACCGGTTCTCCAGAATCTGTCAGAACCTGCTGGATTTCACCCCTGGTCCAGAGCCTTTCTTAATAAGGGGGAGGAGGAAAGGGGTAAACCCTGGACAAAGAGAATCAGACCCCCCCCCCAAGGGAAACACCAGGGCAGGCAGGGTCTGAAAGAGGAGGGGAGCACCTCCGCAGGGAGTGCATCACTAGGCAGCCTTGCTGGAGCCAGAGAGCAGCAGGTGGGAGCAATTCAGGCCAAGAAAGGAATAATAGCAGGCAAAACTGCAACACATATCAGTGATGGCTTCTGTGCTTTGTGCACTAAGCTTTTCCCCCCATCCCTTTCCTCAATGGAGCCATGTCCAGAGGGTCCTGGGCGAGGGAGGAGAAGGTGGCAAATCAGAGGGGGACTCTGAAACCAGGTACCAAGGGGGGACCAACCAAGGAAGGGCAGGGCAGAGCAGTCAGCACATAAAGGGTGAACTGTGCCCAGCTTCAAAGCCTCTTTTCAGGGCAACCCAGTCAGATGATTGGCTTCTGGGCGGTGGCATTGCCAGCTGGGGGGTCAGCCGTTTCCCTTCCCCGTCACTGTCCAACTTCCCTGAGCAGCTCCTCAGGCTCCCCCATTTGTTCATGTCCCCCACCAGCAGAGGAACAGGGCTACAGGTGGGGAGGGGGCTGCAGTGGGACCCTACCCAACACAAACAAGGTACTTGTGCCATCCCAGAGCCAATATGGCATCAAGATTGACCTCTCCATATCTAAAGGCGATGCTGAATGGGGGGGGGCTTTGCACCATGGGAGGAGGGGATGGAGGGGCAGAGGGGGCAACTACCTCTGGAACCCCCAGGGACCATCAGTGACATGTGGAGGATTTGCTGCTCCGGTGAGGCAACCACAGGCCTTTTCTGCTGTCCAGGGGCAACGCTATTTTCTGCAATCTCAGAGCCAGAAACAAGACGGACATGGCGGTTGCCCCTGGAAAGGCAACAGGGGTTAAAGGAAGCCCTAAAGGGTCAGCTGGCCTTCCTTCCCAGCAGAGAAGTTCAAGTAAGAGGAGGAGACTTTGCAGGCTTTCCTGGCTCCCCATCTGACAACTTGTGCCAAAGGCAGGATTGAAATCAGACTCCCCTAGGACAGGCCTGGGGGACTTGAGGGGTGGGGCTGTTTGCCCCAGGTCAGTGCCAAAAACAGATACTCCCTGAGACACTGAATGTGGTGCAGGATGACCTGAGAATACACCACTGAGGTAGGACTCCCCCCCAGAAGGAAGGGAGGCTCGGTTCTCCAGATTCCATAAGGAAGAGAGCAATCCTGGCCAGAGCGCTCTGGTCACAACCAAAGCAGGGGGGCTGCCACTGTGGCTGCCCTACAGCCTCTTGGCATTACAGAATGACCAAGCAGTTGTCTCAGACAGGGGTGTGGGAGAGCCAGCTTATTAATGTGAAGTTTTCCAACAGGCAGTACTGGGAGAATGGCCAAATTGTTTCCAGAAAGACTCGGTCAATCAGACTGAAAGCTGCCCTGAGAACATCCCACCCACCCTGTTCCCCTTGGAGCAGGCCAGGAAACTCTCTGCCAGGCATGCCATCCTTCTCTCTTCTGGCCTGGCTGTTGAAGAACCAATCCTTGATCTGCCAAGGGACTGGAATTCAGCTGGACCAGTTGATGCTGTCCTGGCCTTCTTAGTGTCCCCAACCCATTGTTCTGTCTCCTCTTTCCAGAAAAAAAATGCCAGCAGTTAGATAATCCTTTCTCACATGGCATGTCCATTGCTCAGTTGGTGGGGGAGGTCAAAAGAAGGGCCTTCAATGGGGAGAGTTGCCCCTGGCTTGACCACTGAGGCTGCTCTGTTGGTCCACCATGAAAGACAGGGCTTTATTTTCACCTCACCAACGCCCCCTGCTTCTTGGGGAAGGGGCTGCCTTCCCTAATGGAAAAGGCTCCAAGGATGTTGCTTGAAATGCAGAAGGGGGAAACACCACCACCTCTGCCACCCCATGCTGCTGTGTGCCCAGCATAACTTCTGTGGCCAGGGATGAGAAATGTCCCTCGTGCAACTTGGGGCTGCCTTTCTGTCCTGCAGAGCTGAGCTGAAGGAGGGAAGGAGTGGGGCAAGGTCAAAGAAGTGGAAGCAAGGGCAATGCCCAGGTCAGGAGGAGGAGGAGGGGGTCTGCCTGTGGGTTTTGCCAATCTGAAAGATTTCCTTTGGCATCCTCAAGACTGGGTGCCTTCCAAGGGCAGGGGTCTCTCAGCTCGAGCCCCCTGCCCCAAGAGCTCTGAGCACCTAGTGAGCTGCTGCTGTGTGGAGAGTGAGGCCAAAGACCTGGGCAGGCATCCTTGCTCTCAGCCAGCAGTGGGCACTAATCTCCCACCCCACACAGGCCCTGACCCAAGGAAGATGCATGTTGTTCAGCGGCCGCTCCTTGGCTTCCTGTGTGGCCCCTGGCTCTGGATGAGTCTGGCCCAGCCGCCCAGCCGAGCCCCCACCAGGCAGAGCGCACCATCGCCCAACCTGCACTTCCGACTGGCCGGCTATCCCCGTAAGCACAACGAGGGGCGCATTGAGGTTTTCTACAACCAGGAATGGGGCACCATCTGTGATGACGACTTCACGCTGGCCAACGCCCACATCCTCTGCCGGCATTTGGGGTTTGTGGCTGCCACAGGCTGGACTCACAGTGCAAAATACGGCAAAGGAGTTGGTGAGCATCACTGTGGCAGGGATGGGTCCCCCCAAGAGCAAATTTGTCCGATCCTGGCCACTGGGGCTGGAGAAGGTGGGTCATCGTAAGATAGGAATGCACCACTTCCCCCAAACTCCAGGGATCAGCCCTGAAGCAAGCTGAAAGCCCTACCTGAGGTAACAAGCGTGACTAAGCATGTGCAGAGTTCCTCCGCTGAGCAACGGTGTTTCCAAAGGTCTGGCACACAGCTCCTGGTGCTTCTGAGTCCCAGATGGCTTCCTGGCATGTCCCAGTCCTGAGTTTTCCGGTGGTCACTCCACAGGGCGCATTTGGCTGGACAATGTGAGCTGCGGTGGCCACGAGAAGAGCATAGCAGAGTGCCAGTCGCGGGGCTGGGGTAACAGCGACTGCTCCCACGAGGAGGATGCGGGTGTTGTCTGCAAGGATGAGCGCATTGCCGGCTTCACTGACTCCAATGTGATTGAGGTGAGCTTTCCAGAAGACGCAGCTGGGGAGAGACGCCGTGGGTCAGAGCGAGAGGCGTAAAAACAACGTAAGGAGCATCAGGCCAATCCAGGGCGGCACTCGGTCATTGCCTCTGTCATTGTGCCCCAAACAGTTTCAGGGCTATGGCCATCCAGGGAAACCCATGAAGGCCTTTCAGAGGCCTGTGGGAGGGAGCCACGGCCAGGCTTAGAAGTCAGTCCCGTTCCCCATCCACTGTTCCAAAAGCTCCTAATCCAGTACAGAATGGCCATGGTGGTCCTTCAGGCAGTAAGGTCTCTAAAGGCTCGGGGCACAAAAGGACCATTATTAAACTGAGCCTGGGTGGTTAGGTGAGCCTCTTTTACTGAAGCTCTCAAGATATTTTGGAAGACCCTCTTCCTAGCAGGACTTTCTTCTTTGGGCTGCTGGTCCCGTCTCCAGGGGGCTGAGATAGGCCCTTTCTGTGCCCGGACAGAGGCCCTGAAGTGGTCAGAATCACATGGAGGCACCATCCCTTGTGCTTTCCTGGTTAGCATAGGTGAGGCTACTCAACATACAAATCAATATGAAGTTTCTTCATTTCTGGTTTATTGTGTTGAGTAAGCCCAGGCAAGATAGTTTGTTCACTAATTGGAGTTTAGAAGGCTGTGTTTTGATCAGCCCAACCCTCACATTGTCTCAATGGTGCCTTTTGCCCTTCAGAAGACGAACAAAGGCTCTTGGCCTACACCAAGATGGCCACAATATCTCTGCCTTGTCTGGGTTGAGGCCTAGTTTCTTTCCCAAAATAGCTAGTTGCCATTTCACAACCACCCCAAAACCAGCCATGGAAAGGAAAGGCTGAGCACCATCTGATCTTTATCTGCAGCCAAATTTCCATGCCCTGCAGTTGTTCACAAGCAAGAACAACATGCTACCATGTGATGTTCAGGGGCCAGGGATGGGGAACTCTGACCTATAGGCTGCATGCAACCTCTGGCGCTTTAACGTCCGGCCCCTGGGGGCTAGGAAAAGGCCCTCTGGCAGCATCAACCCCTTTTCCCCTTTTGCCAGGCAGATGAAACATCTCCTGCATATGGCTCCCTGCCTTCACAAGAGGTTTGACGGTTGTTTGCGGGCAGCAATGGCCGCTGAAGTTACGTGTAGCAGATTGAGTTGCTCTGCACAGATGGTTCAGCCCAGGAACTGAGAAGTGGGCTTGTTTTGGGTGCTGCCCACCAACAGAAGAGCGGGTCTCTTGAAAAGTGGGCCTCTCTATAAGGGCTCTTAGAAGCCTGCTTTCTCGCTGTGGCCCTGCTGGGATTGAGATCCTGGAAATATGGAATGGAAGAGTTGGACATGCTCAGAGCAAACCAGGGCTGTGTAGAAGACAATTGGGACTGCGTGTTTTTGAGATGCTGCGGGTTCTGTTAGGCTGCCCCCCCCCCGCTGCTTATGTTCAGCTTGTCTCAGTGACACCCCCACAAGCCCCTCTCAGTATAGTCTTCCAAATCACAAACCCCCATTCAATATGTGTGCCTTATATTCCTCTCCCCCTGAAAAGACTTCTTCCTCTCAGCCTCCATTTCCCACTTGCCCAGGTTCGATTGTAGTGTTGTTTTGCACTGGACATTTAACTGCATTTTCCAAATCGGGGGTACAAATGTTGAACAATACTGGCCCCAAAACAGATACCTGTAAGACCCCTCTATTAATTCATCTCCAAAAGTTTATTTATTTATTCATTTGTTCAACTTATATTCCGCCTTTCTCCGAAGACTCAAGACAGCTTACAATGCATTTAAAAACCATATATAAAAACATTAAAAATTAAAACATTAAAAACAATTAAAACCCATTCACACCATTCATGGCCGGATCTCACCAGATCGCAACAGTGAGATCAACGGCCCCAGGCCTGCTGGAAAAGCCAGGTCTTCACCGCTTTTCAGAAGGCCAATAGGGTGGGGATGGTCCGGATCTCAGGAGGTAACTGGTTCCAGAGAGCTGGGGCAACCACAGAGAAGGCCCTCCCTCGCGGGGCCACCAGCCGGCACTGTTTAGCTGACAGGACCTGGAGGAGACCGACTCTGTGGGATCTTACCGGTTGCTGGGAGCTATGCGGTAGAAGGCGGTCTCAACCTGGCCCTGAGCCATGTAGGGCTTTAAAGGTAATAACCAACACTTTGAATTGTGACCGGAGACCAATAGGGAGCCAGTGCAGCTCACAGAGAATTGGTGTAATGTGGGTATACCTAGGTGCACCCATGACAGCTCGCGCGGCTGGGTTCTGGACCAATTGTAGTCTCTGAACACTTTTCAAGGGTAGCCCCATGTAGAGCGTGTTGCAATCATCTAACCGTGAGGTGACAAGGGCATGAGTGACCGTGAAGAGAGCCTCCTGATCCAAGTAGGTGCACCAGGCGGACCTGTGCAAAGGTCCCCCTAGCCACAGCTGACAGATGTTGCTCTAATCTTAGCTGTGAGTCTAGGAGGACACCCAAATTGCGAGCCCGTTCTGAGGGGGACAATTTCTCCCCCCCCAGAACCAAGGAAACTAGTCATTAATCCTGACTCTCTGAGTAAAATTAGTCAATCAATTATAGGGCCAACTTACTATAGCGCCATCCAAATGATATAAGAGTTTTTTCCCCCTAAAATGTCCCATGGAATCTTGTCAAAAGCCTTGCTGACATCAAGGTAAATTATATCAATTGCATTCCTCCTTTCCACTACTTACTTTGTCGAAGAAAGAGATGGGATCAATTGCACCTGAGCTGCTAACGTCTAGTGGAAGTGGCATTTCTTGCAAATGGCCTGCCTAATTATTTGTTTCAACACCTTTCCCGGTGTTAACATCAAACTTATTTTCTTTCCCTCTTGCAGGAATTGCTCTCTTGGGCACATTTTCTACAATCTTTCAGTTCCTCATTCCATCCATCATCCATTTTTACTCTTCTCCTTATGTGATGCTACACACTTTGTGGCCCTTGTGATTCATTGCATTCTATTCCAGGCAGTCCCACCTCCTCTTTCCTTCTATCCAATCTTTTGGCAGAAGTTCCTTCTCCACTCCCTAAATATAGCAGCTCTTTAACAATTGGAGGAGGGGGGAAGAGAAAGAAAGTGGAGCCAGGGCCATGAACAAAGGCTTGTGCAGGAGGAGACGCTCCCCTCCCAAGAGGACCTGGCAGAGGAGAGAGAGAAAATTTTGTCCAACCACTCTGGCCGGACAGACTGGCTGGGCCCTCAAGAGTGAATGTGCTAACCTGAGCAACATCTTCTCCCCCTCTCTAGGCAGAGCAGAACCAGGTGGAGGAGGTGCGCCTGCGCCCAGTGGTGTCTCAGGCCAAGCGTCCACTGCCCGTCACAGAGGGAATTGTGGAAGTCCGCCACAAAAGTAGCTGGGCACAGATCTGCGACGAGAACTGGGGAAGTCAGGAAAGCCGTGTGATTTGTGGGATGCTGGGCTTCCCGGCCGAGAGGAAGGCCAACCGCAACTTCTACAAGTGAGCCCACAGGCTGCCTTGCTCGGCTTGGTTCAAGCAGGGCTGTGGGGAGCGTGGGGACCTTCAAAAGGCACCACATCCCCCTTCCCTGTTTTCTGCAGGGGAGGCTGTCCCGGTGGTGACCTTCCCATACTGGTTACCTTGCATCACACAACCACCTGCCTTACTGGAGAACAATGGAAAGTCATGCCCTCACTCTGTACCTGGGGGAAAGAGGGGCCTGTTCAGGAGTCAAGAAAGGCAGCCATGGTCAGTGACAAAAGCAAAGGAGGACATTCAATCAGTACCACCTCCCCGCAGCTTAAAAAACTGATCATCTCTTGGAAGCCCGGGCAGTGTTTCAGTGGGGCTGGCCTCCTGAAGGTCTTTTTTCCCTTTGGGCCCAGCTGAGCTTTGCCTAGGAATTGCCCAGAGGACAGGGCAGAACTGGAGACAGGAAGGGCAGGGCTCCCTCCCTGAAGGGGCTCTGTTGCCTTCCCTTCTCCAGGCAGATCAAACAAGAAAGCCAACCCAATCGGGCAGCAGATTGTCCTGGCCATCCTCCTCCTGGCCGGGGTGGTAGATCCAGGTGTGAAGGGGGCAACCTCATTCCACAGCATCCCTTGGTGTGTCCAACAGGCTTCTGGGTTTGTGGGCATAAGGTTCATGGTTTGCCTGGCTTGCTCCACTCACTCCTGGCTGCAGGGGCCGCCTCTCTGAGGGGTGGGCTCCTGGGGAGCAAAAGGCCTCTTGCTGAGAACTTCCAAGGGCAATGGCAAGGCAAAGCCCGGACAGCTCTGCTCTCTTTGGGCAAGCACCACGTCGACCCCTTAGCTCAGAGGCTTGAACTGGGAGTGGTCCTCCTGATGAGTGGGTGGAGCAGAAGGCTAGTGCTGGAGAATGGGGAGGGTTCAGTGATGCTATCCAGTCCGATCCACTGCTCGGTCGAAGCCTCCCATACTGTGGGCTCTTCAGCCCTTGCTTCAACATCCCACAGAGGATAACCTGTCCCTCTCTGTGTTCCCTGGGAACAAACACCAAGAAGGCCCAGAATCAGAAGGCCCCTGAGTGGGAAGGTCACCATTTCGTCCGACCTTCTTGAGGTCACTGGCTTCGGGGGGGCGGGGAAGGCAAAGCATAGGCCACTGTCTGGTGATGGTGAACTTGTCTGATGTCCTTGATGTGACATCTTGAGGCAATGCTAGGGGGAACACCAGCCATCCCAGAGGGGCCCTGGGGTCTTTTTTGCTGCATCCAGGGGGCATCCAGAGCCTCTCTAGGCTGAAATGCAGTCTGGGTGCTTCTGAAAAACAAGCTGTGTGAAGGCGCTTCCGGACTGGGACGCCCTTGTAGAGAGAACGCCATGTTTGTGTACGGTAGCCCACCTGGAGGTGTCCAGAAGCATCTTTTCTGACCAGCCAGTTTTATTTAAAGGCAGAAGCTTTTGAGAGCTGCAACAGAAGCCCTTCATAGAGGTTTCTGTGGTCATTTGAAGAGGTGCCCCCAGCCTTGTCCCGAGGCCAGAACTTCTCTCCGTGCAGAAGCAGCTGGGAGGGCCCGAGGCGGCCATCTGGCAGCTGCCTTAAACAGAGCACCAGTGTGCTCTGTCTCACTCAGGGAAGTTTGACCGCTGACTCATTGGTGAGGACAAGGGCCTTCATCCGCCTTGGGGGAAAAGGGGCTCCTTTGCCAACCAGGAGGGCTGTAAGGAGAAGGCCCAGATCCAGATGACGATGCTCTTCCATCATTTATTTGTTTATTTATTATTCTTATTTCTATGCTGCCCAACTCTCCGAGGACTCTGGGTGGCTTACAACAAAGACAATATAAACAATATACAATAAGAGACGTTAAAAACCCATACACACTGCTCATGGCCAGATCTCGCAAGATCGCAGTGGTGAGATCAACGGTCCCAAGCCTGCCGAAAAAGCCAGGTTTTCACCATTTTCCAGGCCAGTAGGGTGGGAGCGGTCCTGGCCTCAGGAGGTAGCTGATTCCAGAGAGCCGGGGCAGCCACAGAGAAGGCCCTTCCCCGCAAACCCTCCAGGCGACATTGTTTAGCTGACGGGACCCGGAGGAGGCCAACTCTGTGGGATCTTACCGGTCGTTAGGAGCTATGCGGTAGAAGACGGTCTCGAAGATAGCCTGGCCCTAAGCCATATAGGGCTTTAAAGGTAATAACCAACACCTTGAATTGTGACTGGAGACCAATAGGAAGCCAGTGCAGCTCACGGATGATTGGTGTAATGTGGGAGTACCTAGGTGCACCCACGACCGCTCTAGTGGCTGCATTCTGGACCAAGTATCGTCTCCAAACACTTTTCAGGGGTAGCCCTATGTAGAGCGCCTTGCAATAATCCAACAATGAGGAGACAAGGGCATGAGTGACTGTGAGAAGAGCCTCCCTATCCAGGTAGGGTCGCAATTGGTGTACAAGGCGAACCTGTACAAAGGTCCCCTTAGCCACAGCTGTCAGGTGTTGCTCTAATCTCAGCTGTGGGTCAAGGAGGCCGCCCAAATTGCAAACCCATTCTGAGGGGGACAGCTTCTCCCCCCCCACCCCCAGGGCTAAGGGTGGACAATCGACATGGTCCTTGGGAGGCAATACCCACAGCCACTTGGTCTTGTCTGGGTTAAGTCTGAGCCTGTTTACTCCCATCCAGACTCTCACAGCCTCCAGGCACTGGCATATCACATCATCTGCCTCTCTCCGTGTAAGGCAAGGCAACTGGCCAAAGCATTAGTGGCTTTCCAGGAACTCCTGGCTGTCCAAAGAGCTGAGAAGCTGGAGACCCAGCGCACCTTCCAAAAACCAGCATATTTTGCCCCATTCAACAAGCCGCTCTGGGGCTGCTAGTGGCTGCCACTCAGATGGTTTGAATATTTTCTCAAGCTCACCACCACCCCCGGTTTGCCTACTGGAGCAGCACTTTGCAGTGGGGCCGAGTTGATGGCTTTCTGTATGACAATCATGCAGTGTGCTGGGATGTGGCAGCCAGACTTTTGGCTAGAGCCATGCAGGTTGCACAAGGTGCCCAGTTACCCTAAAGGCAACTGCTGGCGATGACCTGTTGCAAAGGAGCCAAGACGAGCAGCTATTCGCCCTCCTTGGAGCTTTCAAAGCTTATGAGCGGCCCCTCTGGAAGCAGCACCACACACCAGAGTTGGCCGTGGCATTTCCTGGGCATTGAGGGTGTCCCTGGGTTTTACTGACACACCGCCCTGCTCCAGTCCAGCAGGGCTGTTCTGCATGTGACCAAGCGTTGAGGTGATGCCATTACTTGGGGTTTCAGCTTTCCTGGGGTTGCTGAGCCTGATGCCAAGGAAACCAGCGGGTGGTCTGTAGGGCACCAACGGGCAACTGGGCCTGAGCAGATGGCACTTTCTGGGTGCCACCAGGGCTTTTCCCTGCTGTAGAAGGGACTGTAGAAGGCTCTCCATCCCCCATGGAATATTGGGGTGGGAGGCAGAAGCCCAAGTGGTCTGTCCAAAATTGCATGGCTCACGCCACCCCTTGGTCTTCTCCTACAGGCTGTATTTGCAGCGCCTGCAGCACCAGTTCCACCTGCGTTCGGTCGCTTGTGCTGGGAACGAGGTGCACCTTTCCACCTGTTCCTTCGAATTCTACAAGGGCAACGTCACGGGGGCCTGCAAAGACGGCATGCCGGCCGTGGTGAGTTGTGTGCCAGGCCTCCTCTTTGCTGCAGGAAATGCCCAGAAAAAGAGGCGGGGGCAGCAGCAGCAGCGACAGGTGAGCAAAGGATGGGGCCATTGGCACCCAGGATGTCTCCGGGGAAGGCGGGCTAGGCACAGAAGCCCCTGATGCTGACCCTTCCTGTGCTCCTCCACAGCAGCGGGTCCGGCTGAAAGGGGGGGCCAAGATTGGTGAGGGCCGTGTGGAGGTGCTAAAGAATGGCGAGTGGGGCACCGTCTGTGACAACCGCTGGAACCTGCTGTCAGCCAGCGTAGTCTGCCGTGAGCTGGGTTTTGGCAGTGCCAAGGAAGCCCTGACAGGAGCACGCATGGGCCAAGGTGAGGGGGACACCAGCCAGATCATCCGATGCCACCACAAGCGACTCTGGGCTTATTTGAGGCAGGCTTCTCCAGTAGGCTGGGGGGGGGGTCACAGTTGCCGATCTGGTGTGCTGGGGGGGTCACAGCAGCCTTCCCGGCACCCCTGCTAGCAGCTGGGATGTAGGGATGCAGCAACCGAGGCGGGTGGGGGTCAGTGCAAGGAAGGCTGCTCTTGACTTTCCACTCTCTGGACAGGGATGGGCCAGATCCACCTGAGTGAGGTCCAGTGCCTGGGCCCTGAAAAGTCTCTTTGGAGCTGTCCACACAAGAACATCACCCAGCAGGACTGCAGGCACTCGGAGGATGCGGGCGTCCGCTGCAACGTGCCTTACATGGCCCATGAGACCACGGTTGGCTGGGCAGGGAAGCGGGGGTGGGGGGGAGAGTGCAAGCAGCGCCTCTCTCTTCTGGCCAGTCAGCTGACCAAGGCCTTGGGGGCAGCCCGAGCAGGAGCCCCTCTCCCCACAGGATGGGGCAAGGCTTCCATGGCTCCCAAGCCCCCTCAACAGTCTTCTTATAGGTGCCTCACCTGAGCAGCCCACCTGACCCACTCAGCGGGGAGCAAAAGGACCACTGGCCCCCATCCTAAGCACCCTGCAGCTGTCTGCATGTGGCTGCACACAGCCAGCTCGAGGCTTGTCTTTGAAGGGGCCAACCGGTGCCTTTCTTGGCTGGTCCTCTTCCAAAGTGTGACTACCACTTGTCTGATCTCTCTCCATCGCACTCCAGGAACTCTTCCCACTCCCAGCTCTGTAATGCCCCCCCCCATTTTACATTTGGACCAGGGTCCCACTCTGGTGCCACTGTGCCATCCTTGGCATTCAAAGCTTTTCCCATGCCTCTTCCTCTTTGGGAAGGAGGGCTGGGTCCAGCCTCAGGGAAGAGGTTAGATATGCCTGGGTGGTCCGTCCTTCCGCCCCCACCCAAAAGGAAATCTCTGGCAGACTTTGGGAGGAAATTGCAAAGGAGGCAGGATAGGGGGCCTGGGGCCATCTTGGGAAATCCAGAAAAAGGGGAGGGCAAATCTAGCAGGGGAGCCTCTCTACCACTGGCAGTTCGAGGGACACCGACTCTCTGGAGAAGCAGCTGGCCTGCCTCCCTGGCTCAAGCAGGCCTCCCTTATTTTCTCCACAGATCCGCCTAAGTGGGGGCCGGAGCCGTTTTGAGGGGCGGGTCGAAGTAGCCATGGCAGCCAGGGGCAACCGTGCCCGCCAGTGGGGGCTGATTTGTGGAGAAGGCTGGGGGACCCTCGAAGCGATGGTGGCCTGCCGCCAGCTGGGCCTGGGCTTTGCCAACCATGGCTTGCAAGTAGGTCACTGCTGCCAAGGTCAAGCTTGGCTGCTTGGAGGGAGGCTGGGCACCACCTCATGGGGAGCTCCCCATGCAGGCTGGTGCACCCTGGGGGAGGGATTCACTTATGGGCCTAAGCCATGCCACAAATGTGGGTCCCACACACTTGGGCAGCAACAGCTGGCCTGAAGGGTGGGGGCAGGACACGTAACGGTTCCCATGTGAAATTAACCAAAGGCTGTCGGAGGCTGGAGAGCTAGCTGCCGGGGTTATCCTGACAGGGTTATCCTGGTCAGCAGATGCCAGGGGTTCAGGACTGCTCAACCCTAGCTCTTCTGGGCTGGAGGGGGTGGTGGCTGGGGGCGGGGTGCTCCCATTGGAGGGCCAGTCAAGCCACACTTCCACCTCTGGCTGGGCTCACCGAGCATCCTTCTCGCCTTCCTCCTGCACGGTCTCCAAGGAAACCTGGTACTGGGATGCTAGCAACGTGACCGAAATGGTGCTGAGTGGGGTGAGGTGTGCTGGGCACGAGATGACACTGAGCCACTGCCAGCACGACAGCAGAGTTTCCTGCCGGAAGACAGGGACCCGCTTTGCTGCCGGCATCATCTGCTCTGAGAGTAAGAGTGTTTGGGGTGCCTTCTTCCCAATTTTGTGGCCTGGCCAGAGCCCAGCACCACAGGCCAGCTCCTTCTCCTGTCAGGGACAAGCAGGGGGCTCCCCATGCAGCCTTCAACCAAATGCCACCTGATTTGCTAGATAGACACCGGACCTCTCGGCTCCCCAGGCAGCACCCATCTCCTTCCATCCTCACAGCTGCCTCAGATTTGTTGCTCCATGCGGCACTGGTGCAAGAGACGGCGTACATCGAGGACCGCCCTCTGCACATGCTCTACTGCGCAGCAGAGGAGAACTGCCTGTCCAGCACTGCCCGTAGCGCCAACTGGCCTTATGGACACCGCCGGCTGCTGCGCTTCTCCTCCCAGATCCACAACAATGGCCGGGCTGACTTCCGCCCCAAGGCAGGACGCCACTCCTGGGTCTGGCACGAGTGCCACGGGTGAGGAGGGGCAGCAGCCTGGCAAATCCACCCCCCCCCCCCCCCCTTCCCCCCCCCCCAACAGGCTCTCATGCTCTGGGCTCTCCCGTTTCAGGCACTACCACAGCATGGATGTCTTCACGCACTACGACCTCCTGACACTTAACGGGACCAGGGTGGCTGAAGGGCACAAAGCCAGCTTCTGCCTGGAGGACACAGAATGCGAAGAAGGTAGGTGGCCCTGTGCTGGCAGTGACCCAGCAGGGCCAGGTGTCCAGCTGCGCCCACCCTCAGATCTACAGGCTAGGGTTAGGGTTCCTGCCTGCAAGGCCCAATCCAGCCTTCTCTCCCTCCTTCCCTTGGGCAGAGGTGGGCAAACGCTATGAATGTGCCAACTTTGGAGAGCAGGGCATCACGGTGGGCTGCTGGGACCTCTACAGGCATGATATTGACTGCCAGTGGATCGATATAACAGATGTCAAGGCCGGGAACTACATCCTGCAGGTGAGGCTCTGCGGGAAGAGGCAGGAGTGGCTTTTGGTGGTTTCAGTCAGCAATGTCGGGAATCTGGGTACCAAGTGTGGGAGGGCATAAATGCGGAGGCTGCCAGGCCTCAGCTGCAAAGCTGGACACAGGGTGGAGATTCACAAGGTCAGCAGAGCACAATGCAAAGTTGGGCCTTCTATCCTGCAGCCCAGAGAGATGGGGGAATGCGATGGGATGCCCAGTAAAGCCAACCCCGCTGTGCAGTCACAGTGGCATTCCCGTCCTGTGGGCCTCACCTCCAGCTGTCCTCCCATCTCACCTTCTCCTCCCCAGGTGGTGATCAACCCCAGGTATGAAGTGGCAGAGAGCGATTTCACCAACAATGCCATGAAATGCAGCTGCAAGTATGACGGCCACCGTATCTGGGTGCATCGCTGCCACATAGGTACGGCAGGCCCAAGGGGGATGCAGAGGGGCTGACCTGGCAGCGGGCTCTTTGGGGCCTCTTGTGCCGAAGCAATTCATCCCTTTTCAAATGCCTTGCCACAGGTGATGCCCTGAGCAATGAGGCCAACGGGCCCTCCGAACAGTATCCAGGACAGAGCAACAACCAGGTTGTATAGGTGACAGCTGCCTCCTCCTGGGTACAAGGCGGGCAGCTGTCACCAGTGACAAAGCAGCGGGCAAGAGGGCTCCCGATCCCCCCAGCTGACAATTCAGTAATTGCTTTGCCATGAGGCAGGAATGATTCCTGGGCAGCTGAAAGGCACTACCGTCCCGATGGCTCAGCCAGGACAAGACTTCCACCCCACAAGTCTCCCTCCCTGGCATTCTTCTCAGCCGACTGTTCCTTCTCTGATCACAAGAGGCGCTGCAGGCATCCCAGACAGTTGCTCCTGCATCTAGCTGGGAAGGGGACCTCTCTGCTCAGCCGTCCAGCCAACTGCCTTTATCTGGGGCTTCAGCATTGGGGCCAGCCTGGGCCCTCCTATATAAAGTTAATTGTCTGTGTCCCCAGGTGTGTCCTGACTCAGTGTCTGGGAGAGGGAGGAGGCTGTTGCCGCCTTAGCGTTTCCTCCATCCTGCTTCAGGCCTGTGCCGCAGAATGCAGCCGCCCTGCAGGAAACAGGCGCTTCCCGGCCACCATGGGGCTCTCTGCAGGGTGATTACGGGAGAGGGAAGCAAGCGCTCTCTCAAGCGCCTTGTCTCACACACCCACACACCCCACTTCCACTGAATTACTGAATGACCCACAGGAACCTAAAATGAGAGTTAGCACTGCAGCCCCCCTCCACAAAAACTCCCCCTCCTTCCATCTGTCTGGCCTAGCCTAGGCAGAAACGCTGCAGTGCAGCATTTGGAAGGGAAGTCTTACTAGGAGGAGAGGCACGGGACCTCCCCACTCCCAAGGCCCAGGATTCAACTTCTCTGGCTTCCTACAGCTCAGAGGACTCCCCACGCCAGAAGGGCACAACAGCTCCTGCCCCCTAACAGCACCCAGCCGAAGGGAGACAGAGGCCTTATAAGGAACAGCGCTGGAGGGAAGACAGAAACACCACTGTCTTGAAAAATGTAATTGATTTCAGCGAACACACTCCCAACCTTTACATCGGGCTTTCCAAAGTTCACAGCTGCCACAACTGCTGGACTCCAGTTCCCAACATACCTAGCCTGGAGGCCAGTGGTGAGTTGCTACCCATTCACCCGTGCAGGAGGCTCTGCCCACCTGCCCGGATGTCTCTGCGCATGCCCAGAAGTGTTGCGCTCGCGCACACCCATGAACAAACTGGTAGCGGCCAAAATTGAAGCCCACTACTGCTGGAGGCGGTCTTTGCAGATGGGATAGGCTGGCACAAAGTACGGCGTCCTTCTGACCGCAGAGCGACTGCTCTTAGGTGAGACTCCCCAGCTTCTCTTTCAGAGCATGTGGAAAAGGGGTGGGGTTCCCTCACAAGGAGGGCAAAAACTCCTGTCACCTTCTCGAGGATGTGCTCAACAGGGTTCCAAAAACCTGGATTACAGGGCTTAAGAACACTTTGTGGGGAGTGTCCCTTTTCCAAGGGACAGGCTGGGCAAGACGGCAGTCCAGAAAAGATCCCCCCCAGGGCAAGGTCTCCTGCTTGCCAATCATCTAGCCGGGAGTGGCATAAATGCCTTCAGGGTCGCTTTTCATTCTAAAGGCCAGACAGATACAGGTTCTCCATTAAAGGCTCCTGGAGACAGTGGCCCACTGCCCCTTCTCCAGAACCCCAGAATGAAGGGGCCTGCCAGAGGAATAAGAGGCTCTGTGCCAGTCCAGCCAGGTCCCGTCGATTTTCCTGCCAAGGCCATGGGGATCAGCGAACCAGCCTGCTCTCGCATCAATGGAAAGAGCCTTTGGAACCCGAGGGGCTGGGAGCGGGGGCTAAGTCCTGCTTTGGGTCCCCTATTCTGTGACTTCTGGGGTGATAGTCAGCAGGAGCACCTCATAGCCACGGTGGACCTGCAGAGTCAGGCGGCTCTGGGTTCGCACAGCTTCATAGATGTCTTCTGCCCGTCGGGATGTCCTCCCGTTGATCTCTGTTACCACATCCCCTGCTTTTAAGCCCGCCCTGTGAGGGAAGAGAAGAGCAGGTGGTACCTGCCTGGCAGGAGACCCAAGGACCCTCCCCTCCCCCCCAGCCCAGCACTCACTGATGAGCAGGGGAGCCCACGATGACCTTGTGGATGAGTACTCCGTAGGAGACCTCTGGGAAGGACGGGTTCCTTCCCTTCAGTTCTGACAGGATGCTGGGAAGAGAATGCAGGCATGATCCTCCCGTGGGCCACCCTTCCTGGCAGCACCAGACCCCTCCTCTTCCCCAAGAGCCAAACCTGGCCTCCCCAGTGAAGCAGGAAGGGAGCAGGACAATCCTGCATCCCCATAGACCCAGAACAGGTGGTGCAGACAGGCCTGCCCTGCAGCTGCTGCTACTCTGGCCAAAGACGAGGAGACAAGCCAGGAAGAGCCAGCTCTGCCAGCTGGAACTTAGTTGGGGCAAGAGCAGGGGTGAAATGTAAAATTTGTTACCACTGGTTCTGTAGGTGTGGCTTGGTGGGGGTGGGGGGTAATATGCCCAACTTGTTTTTTTTTTACTTTTCAAAGCATTTTTTCTAATGCTTTGAAAAGCCTCTGCCGATCAGGCAACTCAGCTGGGATCGTCAGAGACTTTTCAAAGCATTTTTTTTTACCACCTCTTTGGCCAAGGTTGTAGAAAAAAAGGCTTTGAAAAGCCTCTGACGATCCCAGCTGAGCCGCGCGATCATCAGAGGCTTTTTTTTAACTTTTAAAAGCATTTTTTCATCGGAAGAGGTTGTAGAAAAAATGCTTTATTTTTTTTTAAAAAAAAGCCTCTAATGATCGTGCAGCTCAGCTGGGCATGGGGGGGGGGGGAGGGATTTTTGCTACCAGTTCTCCAAACCACCCGCCACCATCACTCCCGGATCAGACGATCCGGTCTGAACCGGAAGCATTTCACCCCTGGGCAAGAGGCCCTCCACCTAAGCTGGAATTGGCTGAAGTCACGCCAGTGGTCCTACCTGGGAGTCAAGGTCAGCATCATCACCCCGATGTAGCGGCGCCTGCCCTCAGAGCCCCCGAACCAGGACTCTGCAACAGGAAAGGCAACTATCTGTACCACCCCACCCCACCCCCAGCCAACCAGCCTCAACCACTTCAAGTGGCTTCTAGGGCAGAAGAGTCAGGAAGGGGGGCGGGGAGGGCGTTCTGCGACAGCATTCAGAATGCCTGCAAGGAGGGTGGGAAGCTGGGCCACAGTGCGGGAACACACACACATCCCACCTTGAGAGGCACCCAAGAGTCACCCTGTCTTGCAGCTCCTCACCCTTGTGCTTCTGCTCCTGCTCCAGGAAGACTCGCAGGCGGTCAGAGGGTATGGCAAAAGAGATCCCGGGTGTGACCTTCATGGTGTTCACACCAATCACTTCCCCGTCCTGAGAGATAAGAAGGGTCTGGCCAGTCTCCGAAAGGGGTGGCAGAAGAGGAGCCACCTTGCGCAAAAATCAGTCATCTCCCCCCCTCCTCCAGGAAAGGAGCACCCATGCAATGGCTCTTCTAGGAGTGCCAAAACTGGGGGGGAAGGCAGCGGGTCTTCTCAAGCTTACCAGGTTGACTAGGGGGCCCCCGGAATTCCCAAACTGTGAAGGAGAAAAGACGGTCAAAGTAGCAGCTGCAGCTTCTTCACAACCCTTTACCGCCTCCCATCTCACCCTTCAGGCATGATTCCGAGCAGCCCACACACGGGCGCACGCTTATTCCCCTCCCGGGGAGCTTACGTCGATGGCGGCGTCCGTCTGGATATACTCCATGTCGGAGGCGGCCAAGCCCAGCTCCCGGCCTCCACGCTGGGCCGAGCTGACGATGCCCGAGGTGATGGTGTTCTGCAGGGCGAAGGGGCTGCCCATGGCCACCACGAACTCCCCCTGCCGCACCTCGGAGGAGCGGCCCAGGCGCAGCGTCGGCAACGGGTGCTAGGCGGGGAGGAGAGCGGCCTCAGCGCCGGACGGCCCACCCACCCCCCGGTCCGCGCTCTCCCCCCGCCCTGTCCCCGGGGAGGCAGGAGGGCCACCTTGGGGCTGATCTTGAGGGTGGCGATGTCGGCCACCTGGTCCACCTGCCGCACCACCGCGTCGTACAGCTCCCCGCTGGCCAGCCGTACCCGCACGCGCCGCCGGTTGGCTACCACGTGCGCGTTGGTCACCACCAGCCCGTCAGCCGCCACCACGAAGCCCGACCCGTTGGAGATGGGCACCTCCCGGCCCGAGAAGGGGTGCCTGCGGGGGCGGAAGAGGGGGGAGCAGAGCGGCGCTCAGTCCACGCCCCCCGCCCCCCCCCCCGCGCCCCCCCCAGGCGCCCCCCACCCCCACCTGCCCAGGATCTCGATGTAGACCAGCGCCGGCGCCGTCTGCTCCACCACGTCCGCGATGAAGTTGTAGGTGCTGCGCGGGGAGCGCGGCGGGGGGGCCGGCACGGCAGCGCTCAGGACCGGCAGCCGCGGGCGCTCCTGGCCGCCCGCCCCGCTCAGCAACAGCCCCAGCGCCGCCCCCGCCGCCGCTCCGCCCGCCGCCGCCGCCGCCCAACGCAGGGATGGGAAAGCCGAGCGCCGCTCTCCGCGCGGGCCGCCCCCGGGGGCCCCCGCTGCTGCGAGAGCTGCCCCCCGCCGCCCGGGGAACGCCCGCAGGGCCGCCGCCGCCAGCCTCGTCGCCATCGCTCGACGGGGGAGCCGTGGGGCAGGCCGGGAGTTGTAGTGTAGGCCCCTCTAGCGGCGCCGGAAGAGGCGGGACCGCGGGACCGCGTTTCTTCCGCCTGCCCGCTAGGCGCCTAAGATGGCCGCCGCGCCCGCGGGCCGCCCGTGAAGGCCGGCGACGCGCCCCCGGGGAGGCATGGAGCTGCCTCCCGTCCCGGCCGCCGCCAGCCCCGAGCGCCTCTTCGACTCCCACCGGTGAGTCCGGAGCGAGGCTCCGCGGGGGAGGGAGGAGGGGAGGCCTGCCGGCCTCCGGGGCTCTCCCGCCATTCTCCGTACGCCTCTCTCCGCAGGCTGCCGAGCGACGGGCCACTGCCGCTGCTGCTGGCGCTGCTGCTCTACGCGCCGGTGGGGCTGTGCTTGCTGCTGGTGCGGCTCTTCGTGGGGCTGCACGTCTTCCTGGTCAGCTGCGCGCTCCCGGACGGCGCCCCGCGCAGGTGAGCGCGGCCCCGGGGCCTGACGGGGGGAGCGGGGTCGGTGGGGCCCCCGCGCCGCTACTGAGCTCTCGGCTCTCGGCTGCTCCGCCCGCAGGTTCCTGGTGCGCGCCATGTGCTCCGTGCTGGGCCTCTTCGTGTGGCAGAGCCGCCCGCGTAGCGCCCGCGCCCGCGTCCTGGTAGCCAACCACGTCACGCCCTTCGACCACAACGTCCTGGGCCTGCTGGCCTCCTGCAGCGCGGTGAGCGGGGCTGCTGGGCTGGGCTGGGCTGGGCTGGGCTGGGCTGGGCTGGGCTGGGCTGGGCTGGGCTGGGCTGGGCAGGGAGGGGGCTGCGGGGGGGGGGGGCTTCCTCGCAGTCTTGACCGCTCCGCGCCCGTCTCCCCCGCAGCCCGTGCTGAACGGCGCTGCCGGCTTCGTCTGCTGGTCCCGCGGCTTCCTGGAGGTGGCCGGCGCCGAGAGCCGCGCGGAGCTGCTGGAGTCGCTGAAGGGCTACTGCTCGCAGGGCGGCAACCCGCCGCTGCTGCTCTTCCCCGAGGAGGCGACCACCAACGGCCGGGTGGGCCTGCTGCGTTTCAGGTGGGCCCGGAGGGGGGCGGGGGGCTGGGGCTGTACCCCTTGGCGCCCGTAATCCGGCTCACCCGCCGCCCCTTCCCTTTGCAGCTCTTGGCCCTTCTCCATTGTGGACGTGGTGCAGCCGTTGGCTCTGCGAGTCTGGAGGCCCTTCGTGGCTGTGGTGAGTCTGGGGCTGGGAGGAGGCCTTGCGGCTGCCTGGCTGTGACTCTTTGACAGCCCCCATTTTCCCTTCCTTTCCAGAGTGTGGCTGGTGCTTCCTGGATCACTGAGCTGCTCTGGACTTTCTTCGTTCCTGTCACCGTTTATCAAGTAAGGTACTAAATCTCTCTGATTTTTGTGGGATGTGGGCTACCAGATCCCTTTGGATCCAGACTCAGAAGTTCCTCAGCATGAAGGACAGCAAGGAATTGGCGGTCTGGGGCTGAAATCCTGACGGCTTCTTGCTCTCCCCTCAAGGTGGCTGCCCTCCATGTACAGACAAGCTGAGGAGACCCAGGAAGAGTTTGCCCTGCGAGTTCAAGAGGTAGGAATGGCAGCCGGGGAGATGGGGGAAATTCTCAGAAGATCAGGACATCTCAGCTTGCCTCTCTGCTCTTTGTAGCTTCTAGCTCTGGAGCTAGGCGTGGTGTCTACATGCCTCACAGCTGCTGACAAAGCAGAGCACCTGAAGCGTCTCCGTCACCACCCTCCAGTTTCCCGTCCTCCCCCACGTAAGTCTCTTCATCAACCCCTTGAGTGTGCAGCTCCCAGTGCCCTCTGTTGGAGCAGCAGTTGGAAGTTCTCACCTAATCTTTAGTCCCACCTTGTTGGAAGAGGCAGCTGGACAGGATCTGCCAAGGAGGGTACCAGGTTCAGCATGACTGGGAGAGAAAGCCATGCTTTGGGGGGGGGCGGGGGGGGCTGCAGGAAACTGCTTTACTTCCTACTTTCCTTTGCAGAGCCAAGCCAGCCCTCTGGGGGTCAGCCTCAAGTCTCCCGAAGCATGCCCTCCACAGAGGATGTACACTTGATAGGCATGGCCCGGCGCGTCCGAGAAGTTCTACCCCAGGTGCCCATGGCAGCTATCCGCAAGGACCTAGGTAAGGAAAAGGAAGCAGCAGCAGCAGGTATGGTGCCGTGCCCTTCAGCCAAGATGGTTCCTGGGGCCTCAGGGGAAGGGAAGGGTTGCAGGTTGTGAACCTAGGAATAGCAGGCAGCCTTTTGCAGCACAGAGAGCCTTTGGCAGATTTCCTGGCACTTGGTCAAGCCCTAAGCAGGGCTTCCTAGGATGAGTATGCATCGATTACGGGGCAATGCTTATAGGAAGAACAGACAGCAAGCACGTTTCCAAGGTGCCTTTGGGGGAGATAAAGTTTTCCCAGTGATAAACAGCATCATTTTTCTTTCTGCCCTTTTTTATTTTGGGTGTTTTGAAAATGTGGACAATCATTTTCTCTGCGCATCGTTCTCATTTCTTAAGCACATGTGCCTCATCCTTCAATGGCATATACGGGAAAGCACACGTAAAACAGTGCAACTGAGATGCTTGTGGGAAGGGAGCCTCAGCTACGAGGGATTGTGTGGTGATGAGAAAGAACCTTGAGTTGGTGCTTATCTTCATTAAAGAGAGCTCCTCCTTTCTTCCTTCTTCAGCTCAGACGAACTGCGTGGACACAACAATTGCCAATCTTTTGGAGGGGCGGGTTCCCTTCGTACCAGAGGCAGAGACCGAAGGCTTTGTAGCTGCAGCTCCCTCTTTCTATGGTGCTCAGGATCCTTCCACCTCCCGAATGGCCCCGGTACTTGCATTCAGGTCCAGAAGGCTGCAGGTGTTTGTCTGCAGGAAGCATGTTTGGGCAGGTTCCTAAAGGGGCCTCTGTTTTCCTTAGGCGTCGGGGAAGGTCTTTGCCAGATCTGCAGAAGCCAGACAGCTCTCTCTACAGGAACGAAAGCAAGCACTCTGGGACTACGCCAGAAGGTGGTGGACCCTCTTTTTCTGTGGACAGAGGGTTGTACAGGAAGCACCCTTGAGGGGGTGGCAGAAAGTGGCCCTTGTGCTGAAGTTGTTCTCTTTCTTCACAGGAGATACACAGAGAAATATGGACTAGCCCACGCGGAGGGGAGCTGCTGACCAGCATGTGTCTTAGCTTGAACTTGTGGCTAAGTTGACAAAGATCTTTGTGGGGATCACTGCTATCCTGGGGTGACCGAGGTGGCGGCTCTTGACAAGTATTGTGTGTGCCATCCATGGGCTGCCTCTGCAGGTGGGGAGGCTGCAGCTCCAGCCAAGCACAGGCTGTCAGCGTTCCTGTGTTTCCCACCACCACACCTGGACCTAGCATTGTCAGGCCCAAGAGTCTGCCCAGTGGGGGGGGGGAGGTGTCTTTAACTATCAAAATAAACACGACTCTTAATGCTCATCTACTTGGTCAGGTGCTGCTTCATTTGGTATGAGAGAGAGAGACATTCTCTTTGGAGGCTTCTGACCGCTGCAAGTGGCCTCTAGCTTGACCTGGACTGCCTGGACTGTTCTGTCAGAGGAAAGATTCTAGTGCAAATGGTTGATCTTATATCAATGGTAGGGAGGTAGGTGGGGAGCTGACAGTATGAAGCCCCTTCCATGCTCCCACCCTGTTCTTCCTGGGCTTCAATGAAAGGCCTCTCAAGAAGTGTTCCATAGTCTGAGCATCTTCCAGGTGTTCAGACCAACCCTCTGAATTTTTAGGAGCCATGAAATTGGCTCGGACATTCTGAGAGATGCTTTATTATTGCCAGCCACAAAGAAGGGATTTTTGTATTAATTGTTGAATTTTGTTACCCATCTTCTGATGGCTATAGTTTCCATGGAATAAGCGCCTACCACACTATTTAATGTTTTTATCTAGGCTGCATAGTTTACTAGAGTTTGCCATGGTTGGCCAGTTTGTGGCTCACCGTGTGAACCCACACATTCAGCTGGAATAGTTGTGGTTCTTCTGCAGATCAGCTGCCTGGCCATGTCTACGCCCAGAGCCCTCTATGCTCAGAGGGCTCCCTTCCTTGCTTGCCAGTAGCCAGGTGAGCTGGAGCTACTGGCAGTGGTAGTTAAGTCTGTTTTCTCAGCTGTTATTAATTGGTTCCGAACTTATGAGCTGTGCATGGCAACCTTACCTATAGATCGCTTGACCCAGATTTCGAGGGTTGTGGGGCACCTTGAACCATTCTTAGCAGCCCCGACTGGGGTCATACAGTATAAACTAAATTGGCTGGTTTGCAGTTCAACATCTAGTGCGGACCCAAGCAGCGTTCTGGGTACAGCCTCCCCAAGCAAAGCCATTTCTGGAAGGATCCTTTTTAGCTTCCCCCTTAAGCTATGTTCCTTTCCAAGGGCTCAGGTGAGGATGGTGATAAATGCAAAAATAAGAAGAGGCTCGAGAAATGTTTGGATTTTAAAGGTTAAGGGAGCTCTTGATCCGTTGTGCAGGGAATTCTGAGGAATGCTTGGCATCCTCTGCGTGTTTTCACAGAAAGGGAAGATTCCCTTCCCATCAGAAGATGAGAGGGAAAGAGGGCGAATTCTCCCACTTGCCTCTGGGGAGTTCTGAGGCTTTTGAAATGGAAATAGTAAATTGCTGCTTCTGGTTGATGCCCTCATGTTGTCGTCATCCGTCTTCCCCGTCCCCCCAATTTTGCTTGGCTTTTGTGTCATTTCTGCCATTAACTTTCTGATGTACAATGAATAAACACCAAGCTATGGTTTTGCTAGCTGAACTGAGTAGCGTGTATGCTTCTGAGCTAGATACAAGGACTGAGGAGGAATGTGCTGGATGCAAACAGAACTGGAAATTGTCAACAAAAATTCAACACTCTCCAATAACTTGGATTCTAACTTGCATCTTTCTTATACCCTGCTTGGGGTTCACGACTATAATTCCTACTACTACCCTGTCTTCCCAGATCACTTCACTTATGTTTCCCCTTACCTCAGGGTGTCCCAGAGACAAAGCCAGGCAGCTTGTCTAGCAACAAAAATACAATTGCAAATTGTAAAGTAATAAAATAGTACTACTTTCTCTTAAAGCAATGTGGTCTGTGACTAAACAAAAACATTTCTTCTACCCATCTCTCTTTAGGAAGCAAAATAAAAGCATTTTTAAACATTAAAATGCAAATATTTTGCAACTAAAAAGGAAGTACAGATCTATTCAGATAATGGGAGAACAGCAGTAGGAACACCATTTTCTATCTTCCAACTAGTGAGGTGTTCCATTCGTGGTTTGTGCAAAGGAGATCCTGTGTGAGAAAAAAATCGCTCTTGTGCAGACACCAGTAGTTCAATTCTCGAGTCCAAACTGAATAAGAACTCCTGAATCTTGAATTCTCCTGAGACAAGACTCCCTCTTTCAAAGGCTTTCCTTTGAATGCTCTGGAGGGGGTCTTTTATGCTTTACAGAAAGAAGGGCTTGGGTTGTACAGACTGCATTCAGCTTTGTATCTCTGCTTCTAGGTTGCCCAATATTTACAATTAAGGAAATCTGGCTCCCCAATTCCCTCTGGGATATTTTCTGTTCTTCTGACATTTTAAAGAACTTCAAAGTTGCCTCTGAGGGTCCTGATGTTCAGGAAATGTCCATTTTCCCAATGAGTAGTCTCTAATTCTGAGTTTGTAGCCCAGGAAATGGAGTGTGTGCCCTTCCTGGAACTGAGGTCTGGCACCCTCGCGTGAATGGCGGGGGTGGGGGGCAGGGGGAAACGCTTTCAGGAAAGGCTGCTGAGATCTTTCACCCGTCCAGGAAGTCAACAGAAGACTAGGAGAAAAGTCTCACTGCCTCCTGGCAAATGAGCTATCTAGAGCGGTCTGTGGGCACAGAAAAGCCCTCTACCTTGGAGGAAGGCTAGCTCTCTGGAGCAGGTGTAAAGATCTCAGGAGGTTATGGGCAACCCTTCCAGAACAGTGACCATGAGGTAGACATCAGGGTCCTTTCCCCAGGGAACAAATGGTTCGTCCCAGCAACTTTTTGCAGGAAAGGAAAGCTGCTCTGGTGAAGACCTTGTCTGGTGAAGATCGTGCAGGCAGTGTCCAGCTGTCCTTCCCAAAATGTAGTGCTGAGAATAAGTCACAGCATTTTAGCTGCGGTCTGACCAACACAGAACAGGAAAAGAGGCTGATCCTGATCTCTGCATCTGACCTGAGCTATGCAGCAAAGGACTGGCCTTTTCGCTCCCATGTTGAGTTGCAACAAGCAGTTCATCTGGACCCACCACACACATCTGCTGCTGCCGCCGCACAGTGCTTCCTCCTCACCAGCCAGTGCTCCTGCCTTGAATTCCTTCTACTCAAATGTTTACCTTGGTCCCTTTTAATATTCTTCTTGCTGGCTTTAGCCCATTGCTGGCCTCCTGAATCTTGATACTTCTTTTGTCTCTCATCTGTGTCACCCACAGAGTCAGTAGGTGTGTCTCAAAACCTCAGAATGGCTTGAGCAGTTCAGTCCTGCGGTTTCCCATGGCAGCCTCCCCCCCCCCAACTTGCTTTGGAACCATGGATAGATGTCCACCAGGTGCAACTATTCAACTGGTTCTACCTAGGGACAGTATTGCCCAGGCAAATTGTGCCCTTCACTGAGGGAGATGACAACTGATGTCATCAGACTTCGGATTCTTTCTGTTTCAAGTGGCCAAGGGCACACACCACTCCAAGAAGGGAAGCACGTTCCAAGCATCGAACAGGATGTAATTTGTTCAGGCAGAACCCTTAAGAATTCTGACCATCAGAGGAGCTGGGCACCCTCTGGCCCAGAAACCAAGCAGGCTTGGGGATGCTTTGAGGCGGAAGGGGGACAACCCTTGCAGAGACGGGGTGTGTGTCCTCTTATGAAGAGCAGAAGAAGCAGGTGATGCCACAGGCTGCAGTGGGGCGAGGGAGGTCTGGTACTACAGGACAGACTAAGCTCCTCTCCGGCTCCTTCACGACGACATCTTGGAAAGTGCAGAGGTCCCATGTCTGATTGGAAGCCGGAAGAACGTCACCATTGTGACCTCTTGTCCTTTCTATTCAGGCCCAGACCACTAAAGCTGAACTTTGGGACTCTCTTTTCTCCAGATGATTTTAACTTGAGTTGATTGGTCAATCAAATGCAGGACGGAGTGTCACCTGAAGTCAGACCTCTCCTTCTGCTGGAATTAGAGGGGGGCTGCAGGTGATTAATTTATAGGGGGGGAGCTGGTGGAATCACCTCAAATTTGCCCCTGTAATTCAGACTTGGCCCATGTGGGAGCTGGTCAGCCATCATCTCCCTCCTGGGCTGGGAGCGTCTGGTTCTGGACCAAGAGGGCCAGGCCTTACAATGACCATAGAAAAGGCTTTTGCCTCCCCTCCTGTGAGACCAGCCTGTCAACTGAAGTGGCCCTGGAGTGTTCTGGGTTCAGAAGGTCAGAACTGTCCAGGATGGGAAGGCCAGCGGTCTTCCCATTGAGCCCATCCTGGTTCTCCTGAGGTGCTTGCATCTGGTGGGTCCCTTTTAAGGTGACCAGCTTTAGATGCTGTCTCTAGGAAGCAAAGGCTGTGATTCCTGGGGAAAAGACGGGAAAACCAGCAGCAAACCACCCACAGGCTTTCCCTCCCCTCCCCCCACACCTGCCAAAAGTAAGTTTAGAGCAACAATATTGGCCTTCCTTTAGAGCGTGTCCTCAGCACTTGAAGAGTTCATTTGAGGGCCCACGATAAAGCGCGTCCATCCACCACGCCTGCCTGGGGCAGAGCTTTGTAAAAAGCGACGGGGACGCCAAACTAAAGCTTTCTTCCGGCTTGCTTTGGCTAATCCACCACCTGTTTCCTGGTGCGGGAGGCAGCGATGAACCACGCAGAGCGGCCAGCTCCGCGTTCGCTGTCCGCGGGGCGAGGCGGCGGGAACGAATCGCCCCCCCCCCCCCAACCCCACTTGCAGAGTGGGCCGCGCGGTCCGACTCGCGCAGCCCGTATCAGGCAAAATCCCGCGGGGGGGGCGGGGCTTCGGCCACCACTACCCGCCAGGTGTGCGTGACGCGAGAAGGGGCGTGGCGTGGCTCCCTAGGCCCCGCCCGCCTCCGCAGACTTCCCGAGGCGCGAGGAGACGCTGCGCAAGAGCCCCCCGCCCGAGCCCGCGGACGCGGCAGGTGGAGGCGGCCCAGCCCGGGCGGGCAAGGAGAAAGCGCCCGCTACCAGGCTGGGGAAGGGGCCGGACCGGCCTCCAGCAGCAGCAGTCCGACATCCCCGCTTGGGATCCCCGGAGCCAGGCCTCGGCCGCGCTACCATGGCGGCGGCTGCGGAGCCGAGCGCGGCGCCGCTGCTGCAGGACGAGGCGGAGGAAGCGGCGGGCGGCGGCGACCTGGAGGTGAACCCTTTCGACGGGCTGCCCTTCTCCTCCCGCTACTATGAGCTGCTGAGCCGCCGCCGCCGCCTCCCCATCTGGGCCGCCCGCTTCGCCTTCCTGGAGCAGCTGGAGAGCAGCGCCGGCCTCGTCCTGGTCTCGGGCGAGCCGGGCACCGGCAAGAGCACGCAGGTCAGCGAGGCAGCCGAGGAGTCCAGCGGCCGGCGCTTCCCCGTCGGGCGGGCCGGGATGGCGAGGCGACCCTCGGCGCGGCTGGGCGCGGCGCTTCTGGCCACGGCGAATGAGCCGCGTCGACAGGACTTTGCCCGGGCAGGGCGGGGCGGGGCGGCCGGAATCCGGAGTGAAAACGGGGGTCGCTGCTCTCCGAGCCGCCTTGCCGGCCGAGCCGTGACCCAGCCCGTGCCGAGGGACGTGGCTCGAGAGTCTGGGCGGCCCGTCGCCGCGGACTTCCCAGGCTCGGGGTGTGGAGCTGTGCGCGGGGCCCCGCCGAGCCCCGCAATTGGCTAGCCTTTGAGGCGGAACCAGACGGGCCCGGCCGCCGCCTGGGAGGAGAACCTTGGAGGGGCCTGAAGGCGAGGCAGGACGCCGGCCAGAGTTTTGAAGCTGGTCTGAGCAGCTTCTCAGCTGCCTTTCTTTAAGAGTTGTGGGGGAGTGGACTGAGCTAAGGATGGACTTTGTACATTAGTGAACCCCAGAGCAGAGACAGTTCAAAATGCAGGACCTATTGCTTAGGGTTGGGATTGGACCTGATCATCGAGGGGGACGGGAGGCAGGCTTGTGCACTGGCTCATCCTCTCTTCCCAGGTGCCCCAGTGGTGCGCAGAGCAAGCCCTCTCGGTGCAGTTTGCCCACGGTCGAGTGGTCTGCACCCAGCCTCATAGTTTGGCAGCCCTCAGCCTGGCATTGCGTGTGGCAGATGAGATGGATCTCAACGTGGGCCACGAGGTGGGCTATTGTGTGCCCCATGAGGACTGCTGCGTCTCAGAGACCCTGCTCAGGTCAGTGGGACCCCTTTGCCTGGGAGCCGTTTCCATGTTGGGGCCTCGATTGTCCTGACCGACGTTGCTTGTGGTGAAAAAACTCTCCATTTGAGGTAAGGGGCATCTGGGCTAGCAGGTTAGGCTGGCACTCATCTGCTCCATCAGATGTTTGATGTGCCCCCCCGATGCTGGCCTTCCAGGCAGAATGAGGAGCTCCCAGGACTCAATCAACTGCCCACCATGGAAATCCTTTTGGTGATCATACCCCATCCAGTGGGCATTTCCACTTCTCTGCCTGATGCCATTGATTTACGAGGAGTGGAGTCAGATAAACCAGCCTTGGATTAAAGGAAAAGTGTTACTATTGTTGTCAACATTATTACCACTGGAGAAAGAAGAAATGCAGAAATGAGAATACTAATTAGAGAATACTAATATGACTGGGAACTGGAAGCAGTTTAGAAACTGAGACCCCAAGGCAGATCCTCGGCACTAAGCCAGCTGGGTGAATTGGAGGCAGTCTCCTCCACTCAGCTCTCAAAAGGACGAGGTCAGGAGGGCAAACACTCCTGAAAACAGCTACCAAGAAAGCGACTGGGGCTTTTTCAGGCAGTTGCCAGCTAGCAAAAGGCCACAGACCATCACTGTTAGAATAAGCACAAAAACCTAGATCTATCAAAGGAGACCTTTGCTTTGGTGATTTTGGTTATTCAGAAGGGGCTACAGGAACCTGGCATGGCTGAGGGGCCCCCATTTTCCCCAGCTCCCTCTTTCTGTGGGGTGTACAGGCGGGTGGCTCCTCTGACCCCTGGCTAGTGGGGAAGCAGATGTGTGGCCCTTTTCTGTCAGAACCTTTGGGGGCAGATCATGCAGACCTTTGGGGTAATTGGGACTTCAGAACCTTAGCAGAAAGACCCAAATAAGATGCAAAGGGTTATCTCCCTGCAGAAGTGCCCCTGTTTTGGCCTGCTGCTACATGTGCCCGACTCCTGTGTTGCAGGTTTTGCTTGGACGAAGTCCTGTTGCAAGAGATGACTTCGGACCCCCTTCTGCGGCAGTACGGGGTGGTGGTGCTGGACGAGGCTCAGGAGCGCACCGTGGCCACGGAGCTGCTGCTGGGGCTGCTAAAGGACGTGCAGCACCAACGCCCAGAGCTGCGCTTGGTGGTGGTGACCGAACCTCTCCTGGAAGAGCAGCTGTGCCATTTCTGCCAGGATGCCCCTGTGGTGCGGATCCCAGGGCTTGGCCCAGCCCCACACTTGACCTACAGAGACCCCCTCCCGGGGGGCCAGGTACCTGCTGCCTGCCAAGCTGTGCTGGAGCTTCATCGACAAAAGGAGGCTGGCGACGTGATGATCTTTATGGCCAGTGAGCAGGTGGGACTTTGGGCAGAGGCCAGCAAGGTGCAGAAGCTGCCCACTAAAGCAGTGTGGCAGGAAGCTTAGGGCCCTTGGGTGTCATTTAGGGGACTTTGCAAGAGAGGCCAGTGAGGCCAGCCTTTGAGGACGCCGGAGAGGCAGATGGGCTACATGCTACATAGATCAAGAGGCACTGTGGCCAGTCGAAGGACCAGCCGTATCCTGCTTTTGAGCATCTTTCCTGGGGTGGGGGTGGGGCCGCGGGTTCTGCTCATAGAGGAAAAGAGCATTTTTGTGTCTCTTCCCCCAGGAGATTAAGGAGTGTTGCGAGACCCTCCGAGCAGAGGCTGCGATCTTGGAGGCCAGCCTGGGACCCCTGCTGGTGCTGCCTCTGCATTCGGCTGTGGGGAGGGACAGCCAGAAGTTGTATGAGGACAGCCTGGGTAACCGAGCACGCCGCGTCATTGTCACCCACTGGCTGGCAGACGCAGCCTTCTCTGTGGGCAGCGTCAGGCACATCATTGATACGGGGACGGAGCTGCGCAACGTGAGTCTCGTGGGCAGGGAAGAAAGCAGAGGGTCTCCCATGGGGTTGCTCACCTGCCCTCTGGCCCAGAGGCCGACCCAGTAGCCTCATAGTGCTCTGAGCCCGGCCCAGGCTGGCTAGGAACTGTTGACCATTAGCCCTGAAGGGGCCACTGAGGCCATCGGTAAAACTGAGGCACCTGGATGACCTGGCAGCCTCTTTGGAAGGTGGAGCCAGCAGAGCAACTAGCAAAGGAACCTGTGCCCTGTCCCCTGCAAGTACAAACAGACACACCCGCACATATAGCATTTTGTCTGTATGGGAGATTTCAGGGGCTTTCATCCAGGCCACCAAAGTGGAGCATTCCTTTCCCCTTTGGATGGGACAAGAAATGAAGGCCAGTAAGCACTGGGTGCACCTCCTGGATTCCGTGGTTCCTCCAGAAACCCTTTCCCAGTAGCCCACAAGGGGCAGCTGCCCCTGCCCCCCCCCCCCCCGGCCCGGTCTTCTCCCTCACTCCTCTTGCCCAGCAGCCTCTGGCTGCTCTCTCCTGGACAGGTCTACAACCCCCGGATCAGGGCTGCATCACAGGAATTGCGACCCATCAGCCAGAGGCAGGCAGAAGCCCGACGGCTCAGGGCTGCTGGCACTCCTCCAGGTGAGCGGCTAGGCATGGGTGGTGGCTATTCCGGCAGACGCCTGAGGGGGCTTCCCAGGCTCTCTCGAGTGACTGCCCTGCCCCACAGGGAGCTGCTTGCGCCTCTATTCAGAGGCCTGCTTCGAGCAGAGGCTGCCGGCTGTCTCCCCCACTCACCTCATGGAGGCTGACCTTCGCCGCCCCATCCTACTGCTCAAGAGGCTGGACATTGCGGACGTGGGCCAGTGTGACTTCCTCGACAGGCCAGGTGCGGACAGAGTTTGGCGGGATGGGGTCTGTCCCTGCTAAGCCAGCAGCAGCCATTTGTTGGACACCTCTCCTCCGAATGAAGGTCAATCTATGTGTCCCAGGATAATGATGCAGGATCCAATCTGGGTCGGCCCCCAGGTCCAGGATTTTTGTCTTCCAAGCTTTTGGGCTCATGCTGGAGTCTGTCCTCAGGGAACTTCTCTCTCTGGCTGTTCTGTGTGTGCTATTTTTATGATGCTTGTTGTGTGTGGCTTTGCGGTTGTTGATTGGGAGGGGTGTTGATGGCACCTCTCCCTGCCCCAACAGCCCCCGAGTCTTTGATGCAGGCCTTGGAGGACCTGGACTACCTGGCTGCCCTGGACGATGACGGGAACCTCTCTGAGGTGGGCATCATTATGTCGGAGTTCCCTTTGGATCCCCAACTGGCCAAGGCCCTCCTGGCCTCCTGTGAGTTTGACTGCGTGGAGGAGATGCTGACTCTGGCTGCCATGCTGACTGGTACGGGCCTGGGTGCCTCTGAGCCGAGACCTCCATTGTCCAGCCTCTCTCCCTGGGTTTCCTGAGCTCTGCTGCTCTTCCTCCCTACAGCCTGGCCCTGTTTCCAGACTCCGGTGGCACGCTGGGAGGATGCAGTGGTGGCGCGGCAGCAGGCTCTATTCCATCCAGCCGGGGATCACTTCACGCTCATCAACGTCTTCAATGCGTTCCACCAGCGTGAGTGCCAGGCAGAGGCTCTGGGCGGGAAGAGGGCCAGCAGCAAGCACTTCCCACACCCCCTTCCTCCCTTTGCTTTAGAGAGTGACCCAGAAAGCTGGTGCCGGAAACACGCGGTCAGCGAAGCAGCCCTGCAGCTGGCCGGAGCAGTGCGGACAGAGCTCTTGGATGTGATGCAGCGGATTGAGCTGCCGGTTTCTCCGCCGGCCTTTGGCAGCGACAGCAACATCCTGCAACTGAAGCGAGCCCTCCTCACTGGCTTCTTCCTCAAGGTAGAGCCCCCGCCACCTGCCCCAGGACAGCCCGGCTGCTGGCTGAGTCAGACTGCAGCATCTTGGGGTTGCCTCTCAGGCATGTGGCCAGCAGGTGCATGCGGGATCCTGAAGCAGGAGCTGGTCCCAGCAGAGGGAGGAACAGGTGTGGGGACTTGCGAGGCACAACAGCAGGATGAGAGCCAAGGCATAGTCAGGGCTGTGATCTGAGAGAAGACAGTTAGCCATTGGCCAGTCCGATGGAGACCCCATGCCACGGCCTCTGGGTGGAGAGGGCTCTGCCTCCTAATGTGGGTGAGAGAGCTGCCCCTCTTCCCTTTGTGCAGGTCGCCCGGGACATTGACGGCTCAGGCAACTACCTGCTACTGACCCACAAGCACTTGGCCCAGCTGCCCCCCAGCAGCTGCTACCGACTGCGCCGCCCACCCCCACGGCCTCCCTCCTGGGTGCTCTACCATGAATTCACTGTCTCCCAGGACAACTGCCTGAGGATCGTCTCTGAGATCCCGCCTGAATTGTAAGCATCCCCCAGGGGCAGGGGTGTGTGCATGTGTGTATGTTCGTTCTCTGCTCTTCTCCTCCCAAAGGCGGAGCCTGACCAGTCTTTGGGGTCTCTGTCCCATGCGCCAATGTTCAGCCAGCTCCACATTTTCCTTGTCTCTAGTGTGGCTGAACTGGCTCCCCAATACTTCCTGAGCAATTTACCGCCCAGCGAGAGCCGGGATTTGCTGATGGAGCTGCGGGGGAAGCTGGCGGAGGACACCACCCTCCCGGGTCAAGGGGAGAACCCCCAGACCCCCAAAGCGGCTGAGGATGCAGGAGATGCCTGTGTGCTGCAGTGATCCTGGCGGAAGAAGAGAAGGTGGCCGGGTTCATGGCCACTCCAGGAGCCCGGAGGCTTTGGGCTGCCCAGGTCTCCCCCAGGGCACGACTGAGGCCATCTGAGTGCCTGCCAGGCTCCTGGGCAGAAGAGAGGGCAGGGCAGGGGAGTCCCAAACAGGCTGCTTTCAGGACCGTATCTTAGCTGGGGAGGGAAGGGGGGGGTGGGCCTGCTCCCACATGGGCAGAGGCAGTCAACTGTGGAACTGCTGCCTGGCCATGCGAGCAGGTCTCTTCTGGGGTCTGATGGGCTTTTTGGGGGGGAAGCCCACTCCTCAGAGGCATAAGGCAGGTGGGCCATCTTTGTTCACCTTGGCATCTGCTCTTCAGTTGGGTGCCTTGGCAAGCAGTGGGGTACCTCACCAGTTGTCTGCTTGTGTGGGGTTATGGTAGGTCCTGGAGGCCCCCTAGACTTCTATGTCTGCTCAGTAGGAGAAGAACCTGCCAGCTCCCCCCCCCCAAATTCTCCAAAGGAATGCTTTCCCTTTTTCTCAGAAGTGGTTTGTGGAGGGGGGCTTATACTCCCCCCTCCCTTTGTTTCAGCTTCAGTGGGGGTCCCTGCTGAGTATCTGGAATGTTTTGTGAATGGGGGGGGGGGAAAGCCTGGGGTACTGGGGCTCTTGCCTTTTCTGTATGTGCCTCAAAAGCATTCCATGTGCCCCCCCACCCCCACTCGGGAACAGTGGGTCTATGGAGATTGTAGGGCAAAGGCCAGCAGGCTCCGTGGGGCCTGGCCTCCATTACCCTGCTGCTCTAGACAATCCTCCTTGTAGGAATTAAATTCTTTTACACATCCAGTGTGGGTCTGGTCTGGATTTGGGACTGGAGGGGGGCTGGTGGCCATCAAAATGCCAGCTAGAAAGACAAAATTTGGGTGGGGAGTAGGAAAGGGGCACAGGGTTGCCTACTGGCTGGGAATAGGGCTGTGGGCCGGGGACTGCCTGGGACCCTGGGTAGGAATAACATCCATGGGTCCACTTGAAGGACTGGAGAGGTTCCTGCATGGTTTGCTGGGGTTGGGGAAGGGTCTGGATGCCAACCAAATGCCCAGGGCATGTAAGGACTCCATTCTGCCACACAATCTGTCTGTAGCGATCTTGCACTTGGCATTCCCCTGCTGGATCAGGTGAAGGGGAGGGACAGGAAGCAGCAGCGGCTGCCCTTACTCAGCCCCTTCCCTCCCCCGGGTGTCTTGGGTGGGCAGGCCTGGGGCACACAGTGCTTGTGACAGAAGCAGCCCTGCTGGGAGGCCATATCAGAGCTCACTGGAGTCCAGACCTGGGCAGTCAGGGGCCTTCATTGAGTAGGCTGCCCTGTGGGCAAGGACCCCCAGAAGTGGCCCCTTGGCCAGTCAGCATCGCTCCTGGGCCAGCACAAGCGAATGGGGCCGCCTGGTTGGTGGAGGCTGACTTGTCCTGGCCCAGGCCTTGGGCAGAACCAAGGCTGTCAAAGCGAGTCTTGCAACACCTTTGAGAAGCCAGAGCGCATCCGTTTCCTGGCAGGCCCCAGGCGGTGCCAACTGTCCTCAGGCAGTGCCAAGGGGAGGAGAGGCCCTCGGGCATGGGGGGGGCAGGATCTCTGCCTTCCTTCAATGGGGGGTGACTGCCGCAACTGGGCTCAGCCCTTCCTCGGGCAAATGCCGCCATCAGTCATCGGCTACTGGAGGAGCTCCTGGCTGAGGAAACCCCAAGGCAGCCCCATGGAGCCCTTATCTCCAGAGCTCTTATCTCCAGGCCTGCTTTCCATGAGGCCGGACTTCCTTGAGGGGGTGGGCGAGAAACCACAGATAGGAGTCAATGTTCGTAAGCATTTCGAGGAAGGCGGGGTGTGTCAAAAAAAAAAGATCCCGTAAAAGGTCATATGGGAAACCCCTTGCTCTTCGCCAAACCCCTCGTTTGGCTGAGGAGACACTCCCTGCCCCTTACCCCCGGCAATCGTCCAGCAGGACCACCTCCCTTGTTCCCTCTTGGCACCCAGAGGAGGACGGCTTTAGAGAGCGATATAGAAAGGGTAAGATGGTGTGAGCTACTTCTTTTGAGTTACAAGTCTGGCTGCAGCGTAAGAGTTAAAGGGTCAGGTGAATGCAATCCCCCCCCCCAAAGGAACATTTCCTCTGTGCTCACTCTTCTGGGACAGCCATAAGTCCTGTCTGCCCAATGACTGACAGAAACATGGCTCCCTGTGTGCCCACATCCTGGGCTCTGAAAGCTGCCTCTCTGCTGGGCCAGCTGGACATGTAGACCAAGAAAGCAGGATGCGGTGAAACTCCAGGGTCTCCCCTAGCTTTGCTCCAGGGTGAGGCTTTGCAGTACTCCTTCCATGGCTTCCAAAGCCTTTGTGTGGAGCCTCGGGAGGCCCTGGCACCCTCCCTGGACCCCTGAACAGAGCTGAGCCAGCACACAAGGGAAGCAGTAGCCAGGGGATGGGCCTGGTGGCTGCAAGAAGGTAGTCAAGGCTACCCCACCCCAACCCCCATGAGAGGGAGGGAGGCTGGAATTTTTAAGGTGACACCAGGCCCTCAAAGCTTTGTAAATCCACTCTGGTGGGTGGGTTGTGGGTATTCGAATGAAAAGGGCAGTGGCAGGGTGGAGTTCCCCATCCCTACCACAGTTTCCCCTCCTGGCAGAAGAAGCCAGGAGCCGGGGGAGTACACAGGCTCTCAAGTCTGTCCCAAGCAGGAAAGTCTGGCCCTGCAGACTACAGTGGTTCCACTACCTCAGCTTAGCAATGGCTGAGAAGGAGTCCGAAATGCAAGGGCCTGCAGACACCCAAAGAATGCTGAACTGGAGCTGCCCACAGCCTTGTCCGGCAGTGGCCAGTCAGCTGCCCCCAAACCGGACTGGTGAGCCACAGTGCCCACCATTTAGGTTGACTTAGTCATCTCACCTCGCCACCTTGGTTCAGCCAGCCAGATTGGTGTTTCCTTCTTCTTCTTCCGGCAGCTAAATTCCACAGGTGACTTCTGTGTGCAGGTGAAGTTGTCCCTCCTTTTGGCTCTTTAAGAGGACATGGAGGTTTAACTGCCCTTGCTGAGTCTATCTCCTTTTTTTCAAGTTTTTTTTTCAAGTCACACTTCTTCCTACGGAGGAGCTTCTGTTCTTTGATGGCTTCTCTGACACAAATGTCAGCCAGGTTCCTCAGACTCTTCCAAACACATTCTTTTTTTTCAAATCTTGGCAGAAATCGTCTAGCTCAGAATCCAAAACTCGGCTTAGCAAGTTGCAGCATCCTGTGTTTTAGGAGGCAGACTGTCCTTCAATGAAGAATGCACCACAGGTGGCTCCAGCTCCCTCTCTTACGTGCTTACTAGCACTTCATAGTTGCTTCGAGGCTGTGTTGTGCCTTCCAGTCTCTTTGTCAGCCAGACTTCTGAAATTTGGAAGGCAGCAGACCTCTCTTGAAAGACCATCCAGCCAACCATCAACTGCTCTGGCCCTCTGAGATCAGTTTCTCCTGAGGCTTGTAGCTGCTTTTCCTCCACGCTTTCTGAAGGCCCAGGGAACCTGAGCTCTTCTCCACGGTGCCCTCTGACTGGCTTTGTCTTTGTCTCCCTGTAAGCACCCCATCTCCAGTTCAAACTCCCCCACCTCCCATGATAGATGGAGTGGTGGTAGTCAAGCCTGCCTCCCTCTCCTTGCTTTCCCTGCCCAGAGGTTGCAGCCTCTGTCTTCAGGGAGGGAAGCAAATAGGCTCTGAGGGCAATTCCCTCTCTCCTGGCTCAGCTGATGGACCCACCACAAAGGGCGTTCCCTTGGTCTCTTCCCTCTGGCCCTCCTGCCAGACTCCTGTGTGTTTGCTCAGTGAATCCTTTGAGAGCCCCATCTTTTGATAAATCATGTCTTCCGTCTTTTCCTTAATTTTGAACGTATAAGGCCACCCGGCTCTACAGCACTCCGGGCAGCATACAATACAAGCAAGTCATTAAACAGCAAACAAACCTCACTTCTTTCAGGTAGCTATTGCAAAGCTGTCTCCTGTGCAAGCCCCAAGCCAGGTTTCCAGGGCTCCCTGACCCACAGCCATCTTGAGAAGAAGGGAAGTCACGCTTGTCCCTCAACCCACATCTCCACAGAGCCTCGGCAAGGCGGTTTCCTCTCACGGCATAGCTGGGCTGTGTCCTCTCATTTTCTCATGGCTGTCTCATGCTTTGCAGAAGTCAGGGAATAGCATAGCCAGAATACCCAGAGGCTGCTTTCCAATTTTTGCAGAGTCTGTGCCCCTGACTCGGGCAACATCTCTGCTATTATTGCCCTGTCTTCCAGCTCATTCTGCTCTGCACCCTAAAGATGGTTGTAGTTATCTTGGCTTATGTTTGCTGATTCTGGGCGTCTGGAATCCCCAGGCTCAGTCATATACAGCAGCACCTAATTCTATGGTGTTTTGCAAATGAATAACTTCCTGCTGGAATTCCTCCTTACCTAGCACAGCTGGTGTCTCATCACTTTCAGGGGTGGTACTTAGGACAGTGTCTTAGCCTTACCATGGAAACTCTGACTTGTTCTGGTAAGAATATTTTTTCTATTACACCCCCACAAACCAGAGTGAGTAAGAGTCCTTCCAAAAAATATCCTTCCTCTTTTTCGCCAACCTCCAACCTGTGGTATCCCAGGGGTTAGGCAGGACCAATCTCGGCAGCTCCATTGTGGGATGGCTGATTGGTCTTTTAAGTTGGTGGACAAATCCTGTGACTTCTCCTCTGTGGCTGGAACGTAGGTGCAGGGACAGCACCCACCCACCCGCCCTCTGGGCTGTTAAAGATGTAACTTGAGACCATCCTTGTTTACAGCTAATGTGTTCATCCACCTTTGGTCTTAGTGTCCTGCATAATGTGTTTTGCAGTCCAAGGAAAAATAGGTGTCAACCAATTTCCTTGTGATTCTGCTTTATATGAGGCAGGCCTGGGTCATCCATGTTTATAGCCTGCTCAAGTGAGCCAAGGTTGCCTAACAAAGATTGAGGTTCGGAAAGGTGGCACAACTCTAGCTGGTCCAGTGTTTAGGTGGCCCCTTGTAAGCCTTCCTCCTACATGTATCTTTCTGTCTCTGCCAGACTTTCATGGCATCCTGGCATAACTTTGGCCTGCAGACTGACACGGCTTCTCCCAGCCTTTGCACAAGGAATGGGGTAAGGCAACTAAGGTACTTGCCCCATGGATGTTTTGCCATCTCTCCCTTCAGAATAGAATGGGCCTGGGCAGGAAGGGGGTGGCTCAGAAGTAAAGCAGTTGCTGCATCTTGCTGCAGTTGTAACTGGGAACTCCTCCCTCCCTCCCACTATTTATCCTTTCTGACTGTCACCTCTTCCTTGCAACAACCTGACCCAGTAGTTATCTGTTGGTCCAGGTCTGGAGAAGATCCCAGAGGGTCCATCTGCTGCTGCCCCAAGAAGGAAACAAGCATAGACAGTTTAATAATTTGTTTCCATTTCATGGGCATTTGAAATCAAAGAACTGTGAAGCCACTTGAAAGCTCAGTGAAAGGAATGAAAAATAAGAGCAAAATGCCTGTTTTAATGCCTGCTCATTCTGCTGGCTGGAGGCCAGTGTCTGGGGCAGCTGAGGAGCTGATCCATGGCTCTGAACCGCTGAACTTTTCCCCGTAGATATGGGGCTGAAGCTCCTAAATAAGACCAGAAATGGGCACCAGTCATCGGAAGGGAGAGATCTGCCATGGTTGGGCCAGTCAGGATCTGTGTGTAGCATCTTATTAACCCCTCCTGTGAGCTAAGGGGAAGAGTTCAGCTTGGAGGGCTTCTCGTGCTCAAAGGGAGAGCCCCCTGCCCACCCTGCGGGCAGATTCTCTCCACTTTCTCAATGGGGCCAGATGCCCAAAGGTATGAACGTGGCTGGCTGCCTCCCTCTTTGGCTATGGACCCGATTCATAGTGGAGCCACAAGAAATGTTGCAAAAGGTCAGGGAGTCTTGGTGAACCATGCGCTGAACACGAGCCAACCATGTTACGCAGCTGCAGGTAAAGCCAACCCGGCTGCATCAAGGGAGGTCGACTGCCAAGCTTATCAGAGATCATAGTTCCTTTTCTATTCTGCACTGGTCAGACCACACCTAGAATATTTTGTCCGGATTCTGGGTGTTGCATTTAGGAAGGACACGGATGTGGAGGATCCAAAGAAGATCAGAGCTGGGAAAGAGCAGCTCACTAGGAGCTGCTGGAGGCAGCATGTATGCCCAGTCTGGAGAAGAGCCATCTGGGCACATAACAGTCAGCTGCAAACATTGGAAGGGGGACAGGTGGAAGGCAGGGCAGAGTCATTCTGGAAGGCAGGACAAGAAAGAACGGGGCTAAGTTGCAAAAAGGTTGGTCAGGTATCAGCAAAATTCTCCTAAGGGTCAGTTCTTCAAGACCGGAAGAGGCTGCCTTGGGAGTCAGTGGACGCTTCTTTGTTGGAGGTACTCCAAACATGGGAGGGAGGGCATCTGTCCCTGGGGGATGCTGTGCAGTGAAGTCAATAATTTCTCCGCAGGGCAGGAGCCCCAACTGGATGATCCAGGATCCTTTCCAGCCCTTCTATTCTGAGGTCCTGGAGCAGCTCATCAAATAACCCAGAAGAACCGGGCCAGAATCCACAGAGAAACCCAGAAGAGGCCCATGTGGGGGCCCATCTTTGGCTGGGTCTTTCACCAACTGCAGGCAGTCCAGACCTTGCTTGTAAGCGGGCTGTCCTGGCTCAGGACTTCCTGGGCTGCTGGAAAGGGAAGGACCTTCATTTTACTCCAGCCCAAACCCAGGGCTCTTGCTGTGGGGAGCCCCCCTCTGGCATCACTCCAAGCCCAATTGTCAGTGGGGCCAGGAAGAGGCTGCCTTGTTCATAGCAGCTCCCTCTCTGCAAGGGAGAGTCCCGGGGTGGGGGATGCTCTGACAGCTTCTCCCTCCCTTACCCGCCCCCTCCTCCTGTGTCAGAGGTTTCCTCCCCCCACATCAGAAATGGTATATTAGGTCAGCCCTCCTCCAGCCTTCCTCTCAGAGGACCGAAGGACCCACAGAGAGGTAAGTGCTCTGGGAGAGGATGAGCAGCCAACTCCATGTCAGAAAGGGAAGCAGGGGCCCATAGACCCCCTCTGCTGGGACCTTGGCTGCTGGCAGGGCGTCTTCAGAGATTTCAGCCTCCCCCCCCCCCCCCGGCCTTCAAGTCAGTATTGACTCCTGAACTCTCCCTGCAATTTTCTTGGCAAGATTTTTAGCCAGGGTTTGCCTGGCCTCCCCTCGCCTAAGGCTGAGTGGGAGGAAGGGGCCCAGGTCCCCAGCTAGCTTCGGGCCTCTGCCCCTAGCACAACCAACCCAACCCAACCCAGTTCCAGGCTTGGGGGTGATGCTCAAGGAGGGGCTGGGTTAAAGCCAGGGGGGCTTCCCAACCGTGACCTCACAGCAGAACCTCTTGCCTTCCTCCTCCCCAGCCAGGCCAGTCTCCCACAGGCCTCCCTTTGCCTCGCCTCGCACAGATGCTGCTGGGAAAGTGGGCAGCTTTGGTGGCTGTGGTGATGGAGGCCACGGCTGCTTTTCCCTCCTCACGTAAGTGCCTGGTTTGCTAGTTTTTGTCCAGAGGGGCCAGGAGCCAGATAATTCGGGTCATTTGCAGGTGGCTGTGCCCAAAACACACTCCCCAGAGTTGTCCCAAATTTCAGGGGTCTCCCCCCCCCCAACCTGAATGGAAAAGCCAGCATTAGTTGCCCCAGAAGTGGTGGGAAATTTCTGGAAGAGAAAAAAAGTCATCCATGTATAGGCAAAAAGGGGCAGAAGAGCAGAGCCACCCGGCCTCCAAGTTTCTTCCTTTGTTTCCTTGAAGGAAAATTTGCCATTTCTGCCAGAACATAATGAGTGTTGCCGTTCTGGTAGTGAAGATGAGCAACTAAGAAATCAGAGCCGTAGATACAGGAGGGTTGGGGGGTTAGATATGCCCAGGAGAGGGGCAGAAGTCGGGAAGTGGGCAGATGGCCGAGCCAGCCCTCCCCACTTCTTCCACACAACTGCCACAAGAAGACAGCAGGCAAGGAAGGCTCCACTTCCCCCATCCAGGGAAGAAGCACAGAGTCTGGGGAGGGGCTTTTCTGGAAGGACAGGAGAGCAGCCAACACACACACACCCCCATGGAGTGAAGACAGCACACTGTGAACGGCACAAGAGGTGCTGAGATGTGCCCTGGGGCTTCTGGTGGCAGCATCCCATCCTCTGCTGCTCTGGAAAACAGTAGGCTTTCCTCACAAAGCCCGTGCACCCCAAAATTTGGAGCTGGGGTGGAGCCCCCCAGAAAAAATATCTGGCCACAATAGTTGCCCTGAATGCTCAGCTCTGAAACAGCTTCAGGATTAAAAGCAGGCCAGCCTGGCAGGGCCTGTTCCAGCCCCGCTGAGTCTCCAGTCTGGGGTTTTGCCCTCAGTGCTAATTAAGAACGAAGATGCCAACATAACCTGGAACTGCTTCGGTTCCCCTGGAGAACAAGTGGAGTGGAAACAGAATGGCCAGACGCTGGAGGACTCGGGCGGAGAGCTTGTCATTAACAACCTGGACATCCCTTATGCCGGAAACTATTCCTGCTGGGCCGGACCCCGGCTGCTCCACAGCTTCTACGTGGTCATGTGGTTGAATCATAGCTACTTCTTCAAGGCAGAAGGTGAGCAGGGAAGGGAGGGCAAGAATCCCTTGGGGGGGTTCATGCCCAGAGCCCCAGCTAGACCCCAGCCTCGCTCTCTGCCCCATTTTCCCACCAGCCTTCTAGAATGGCCTTCAAAGGGAAAGGGGCAGGCCTGGGCTGCTCTTTTGTCCCGCCGCCCTGGGCCCCTTCCGCTAACCCATCCTAAATATCCCAGAAAGCCTGAGGAGTGCCTCCATCTTTGCTTGTAGGAAACACAAGGAGGGGAGGGCTATGCTGCCAGCCCCCCACCCCACCCCGCCCCCAGGGAGGACAGGAGTTGCCGCCTGGAAAGGATGGGATGGGAGGTCTCTTCCAGCTGGGTACATATGGTGGCAGGATGAGCAAGAGCTCTTTCAGGACGAAAGCATTCTCTTTCGGCTGGGCCCTGGTGCAGGTGCCTTTCTTGCTCCAGATTCAGATTCTCGGGGCACCCCTGTAGGTGGGAGATGCCCTGTGGGCTGCTGGAAGCAGAGGGGCCTGGACTTGCCTTGAATTCTTTCACCTGGTTTTTGCAGGAACAAAGAAAGAACCAGCCATTACCTGCTGGGCTCCATCATACAGCGGAACTTTGAACTGTTCCTGGAAGTCTCAGAACCCGGCGACTTTTCTGGTCCACCTGAAACACAGGTTAGTAGCCCCGAGCCTCCTTTATCTTTGCATTGTGCATTGAGCATCACAGTGAGGAAAAGGGGTCTCTGAGAATGTGGAGAGCCTCTGTCCACTCCCGCTGCAGCCAGCGAGGGCCCCATTTTTGCCTTCTCTTTGCAGAGACACAGAGGCTGAGCTGTGCTCCACAGAAGTGGCTCTCCCCGGGAACAGAATGGTGCAGATCCAGTTAAATAATTGTTCCTTCTGTTCTTACGCTGAAGAAATGCCCGTCACACCCCTCGTCCTGGTGCTGAAGGGTCTTTCTGAAGATGGCGGTGGCTACAACGAAGTGAACAAGACATTCCTCTTATGGGATGTTGGTATGGATGGCACCAGCCTCCCCGCCTTCTCACGCAGGACCCCATCCCGAACCTTGGAAGGCCCAACCCAGCAGTCTGAGCTCTCCAGTCATTGCATCTGCCCATGTCCTGTCCCCCCCCACACACACCTCCCTTCTGCTCCTGCAGATGAGAGGCTCTTTGCCAGGCTCCCCCACCAGCTCACGAGTGACCTGTGACCCAGGGGACATTGCAGGGAGCTAGCAAATATAGGCCTCACCTTCCATCAATGTCCACTTGGGCAGAGCATCTCCTGCCATAACTGACACCTCCTGCCTTAGGAAGGAAAATTTGGGAAGGGGTAGAAGAGCTGAGCCACCTGACCTCAGTCAAAGTTTCTTTCTTTCCTTGAAGGGAAGAAGAGGGGGGCTCCTTCCAGGCTGGCTTTTTCATCCTTGGTCTTGGGCCTCTGGAGGGAGGGGTTAGGGGGGCCGGGTGGACGAAGTCTGATGGGACCCCTGCTCTCCTTGCAGTGAAGCCAGATGCTCCCGCCTACCTGAATATCACAGGGAGGAAGGTGTCCTGGGCTCCCCCGGCCTCCTGGGACCTACCCAGCACCTACTTCCCCTTGCAGTACAGCCTTCGGCTGGAGTCAGCTTCTGTCAGCCAGGAGAGCTTCCTCCTCGTAAGTAAACCTTCTGGCCATATCATTCATCACATCGAGGGGCTGCTCTGGATATCTTCAAGTGCACAAAAAGCCTCTCAGAATCACAAAATGTTCAACTGACTCGAACTCTGCATGAACCACGAGTCTTGGAGTGAAGCAGCATAAAGTGCATGCAATGAACAACTGGCTATGCTAATCCCCCATCCCCAGCAGCCAGCAGGTGAGGTCCCAGCTGATAGCACCCAGGCAGAGACCTGGGACAACCGTCCAGCAATCCCTCCCCCCCACTCCCTGTGCTAGTATACTGCCATTGCACAGGGATGCTCTCTTGAGCTGCTGCAGCTCATTCCACGGACGTGTCATTCGCCCGGCTGCCTAAGGAAGCGGAATCTTCCTTGTATTGTGCCCAACAATGGGCACAGATGCCCCCTCCAAATCAAAGGGAGTGAGGGCAACCGACCTTGCTGGGTAGGCCCATAAGTCCCTGTCCCTGCCCCCCTTCTCCCAGTTCAGCAGGGCCCTCTTTCTATTGCAGGATGAGAAGGAGCTGATCACAGAACAGAACTGGTACAAGGGGCAGATCCGCTGCCAGGACCCTTTGATCAACTCATCTTGGAGCTCTTGGCAAGAATGGAAGAAATGAGGAAATAAGCTACAAACTCTCCCACTCCCTCTGCAGCTCTGGCTCCCCTGCCCCACCCTGTCACTCGCATGTGTAAAATAATTCTGTTGTTTTGCAAAGTGATCTCAACTATGTGTCTGAATGGTCATCTGCTTGGCAATTTCAAATTTTGATTAATAAACGCTGGGTCTTACATATTGGTAAATGTAATCAGAATGTCAAGTATAACCTAGGTGGCATTGATCTAGCAGATGACCCTCACTTTGTTAAGGACCTAGGTGTACTTATCTCTGATGATTTATCCTCCAAAGCTCACTGTAACAGCGTTGCTAAAAAAGCATTAAAGAGTTGTAAACTTAATTTTGCGAAACTTTTTTTATGGAAACATTGTATTGCTAATTAGAGCTTATAAAACCTATGCTAGACCAATATTAGAGTATTGTTCAACTGTTTGGAATCCCCACCATATATCTGACTTCAGTACAATCGAGCAGGTTCAGAAGTACTTCACGAGAAAAGTCTTGCACTCTTCTGTACACAACAGAATTCCTTATGCTACTAGGCTTGAAATTCTCGGTTTGGAAAACTGCGTCACTTGTGGTCAGACCTAGGTATTGCATACAAAATTATACGTAGTAATGTTTTACCTGTAAATGAATTTTTCTGTTTTAATCGCAATAATAGGTGCACGAACAACCGCTTTAAACACAATGTAAATCATTCTGAACTTGACTGTAAAAAATAAGATTTCTGTAATAGAGTTGTCAAAGTCTGGAATGCCCAACCTGATTCAGCTCTCAGCTACAAATTTTCACAGTTTCAGTCACAAATTGACTTCTGTGGACCTTACTTCATACTTAAGTGGTCAGTAGAGGGGATGTGCATAAGTGCACTAACATGCCTATCATCCTTGTATTCTCTTATTCTTGTTCTCATTTTTGTTTGACAAATGCCAATAAATAAACAAACAAACAAACAAATAAAAAAGGAGTGGCCCAAGAGCAATCAGGAAAATCCCCTTTAATTCTCCCAGGACAAAACCCGCCAAAAGGCTCACATGTCCGCCTAAAGATTTGTCTGGGGACAGGTGGGGGGGGGGAGTCTTTGTGAGGAGGGTGAGAAATCTGCCCCAGGCAGGCCTTGCACAGCATCAGAGCTCAGGCTGCCTGTCTCTGACTTCCCCCCTCTAATACAGACTTCACTTCCCCCAAAATCCATTTGGGAATCAGAGCCTGAGGGTTTCCCTCCTCTCAACCCAACCCAAGGGCTGTCAGAATCGCTGCTCTGTGGGACCCCTCCCTCTTGGAGAGCAGGCAGCCAATGGTCAAAGTTGGTTCTTATCCTCAGCGTTGTGCTCCTTCTAATTACATGAAAGCCTGGCAATGTCACCTAGCTGGGTAATGAAACCTCTGCAAGTCAACCCCACAGTTCAACCTCGAGCTTTAGAGATTCACTTCAGCTGGAATGGCAGCAACTGCAGGGTTAGCCTCCCTGGGCTGCCCCCACTCTCTCCCCCACCCCCACCCATCCCCGCCCATTGCAGGCCTGCCACTCTCACTCAAATCGAGGGCTTCTGCTCTCTGCCAGGGCACCCTTTGCCAAGTGGGGAACCCGGTGCAACAAAACTTCTCTGCCCAGATGGGGAAAGTGGCCAAGGGGGCTTCCCAACCACTGTCCAGGAGCCAGTACCCTGGGCTGCTAAGGCTGGGCAGCAGGCTTCTCGGAAGCCTGCAGGGAACCCCCGTCCAGAAACGGCTGTTCCTCTCACACATATTTGAAGGGAACCCGTTTAGCTATTCTGTTTTTTAATTATCTGTACAAGAGTTTATTTAAGCAGTTGCATTTTCTGCAAAATATATATATATACAAATCAGCAGCTTGTAAGGAATTTGCTTTCTTGTGTGTCATCTTCCTGGCAGAATTGTTCTAAGTGGCTTTAATACTGTGGCTTTATAGTATTTTACCAAATTTCTATACTGACTACCACAGGTGTGCCTGTGAGTGGTTTACAAAAAGAACAGTACAAACCCATTTTTCAAAACAAGTTAAAAACTAGATTGAAACAAAGCTAAAAGAGACAATTGCATCTTTAAAAAGGCAGAGAAAGCACCTTCAGCCCACCAACACCTCCCACCCAGGGTTGCATAGCACTTTTGAACCCCAAGCCAGTTGGCGGAGCCAGATCTCAATGCTCTTCAGAAGGAGGTGGGCAGCCAGTCCATAGCGCAGGGGTGAGAGTTGAGCAGGATCCCTTCCTACCCTCTGCCAGTCCATGCTTTTTAACCAAGCGGGTCTGTTACATGCCCTCCCTGCCTGTCCCGGTGGGACCAGAAGATGAAATTGGGACCAGCCGGTTCCACAGGTAACCTGGTCCCTTGCCCTGAAGGGGTAGAAGAGTGGGGACCAACACTTCGAATCGGAACTGGAAGTAAACTGGCACTCAAAGCTGCTCACCTACGGGGGAGAGGGGGGGGGTTCACCTGCAACTCTCGGAGCATCCCAACTGCTGGTGCGGCCACATTCGGCACCACAATCACCGGGGAAACTTAGGCTGCCTTAAGTGTCTGCACCAGACTTGGACAGGAGGGAGGGGCCAAGGCAGACCCGCGAGTCCTTCCCGTTGCCCATTCAGCCTTTGCAAGAAAGCAGCCTCCTCTGTCCGACCGGGACCTCCTTTCCTTCCCTACTGGCCTGCTTCCAGGCCACGTGCCCGCCCCGCCGACGGCTCTTCCGGCTTCTGCCCTGCGGAGCCCTTGCTGGCCGCAGCTGTGCCTGGCTGGGGGCTTTGCTCTCGCCGCCAGGAACGATGCCCAGCGGGGCCAAGCAGGCGAAGAGAGCCAGGAGTGACGGGGAAGAGCGGAGCCGCCACCCCTCGGCTTCCGGCAACCCGGGTTTCTGTCCCAGCTCTTGCCTGCGCCGATCTCCTTGCCCCACTCGCCCGCCCCCGCTCTCCTTCCGGGCCCGGCCGGATAACGGGTCGTCGCAGCCGGTCGAAAGCTTCGGCCTCAGCCGAGGAAAGCTCTGCGGTGGCTCTGTTCCAGGTCGCTGTGTGGGGCGCTGGGGCAAGCTCACGGAGGAAAGGTCCCCAACAGTCCTTGACCTCTGAGGCAACCGGCTGCAGAGCCTGCCGTTCAGCCCCATCTTCGGCTGGTCCAGTTCAGTCGCAGCTCTCCGTCCGGGTGCAGAAACCAGCAGCTGGAACCCGCCCTGCTGTTCTGAAAGGAAAGGGGCAGGCAGGAGGGGACAGAGGAGGCAAAGGCCACCCACTTCCCTAGAAGTCGGGTCACCCTTCTTTAAAGCTAGAAACATTTCCTTGGGAGCCACCTAACTTGCATTTGATTCCCAGGTGCTCAGAACTGAAAAATGCTGATAGGATCCAAGCCAACCAGAAAGTTGTCCTTAAAGATCCCTCAGGAGCTGCTGTTGATCCAGAAAATTACTCACTCAGGTGCTGGGGGGCTCATCAGTGACACAGAGCCAAATTGCATCCAGTCTCACGAAGAACTGTGGCTTCAATCTAAGCCCTCTTCCCACCCCACCAACCAACACCTTTTCCCACATAGATTTTTAACAATTACAAAAAATTCCAAACGGAACCTTGCAGAAGGCTCCCTAGAAGAAAATAAAGGCAGAATCTTTTGGCATCTCACAAATGAATATATTTATGAGAAACAAGCATTTCTGGACTTCAGGCCATTTTGCCAACGGTTCATCCTCATTCTGGTCTGTAGACATCCACGTGGTTTGGCAAGGGCTGGCAGGGGAGCAGGGGATGAGGCCAGAAGACCTGGGGGCAGTGATACACAGGCTCTGGTTCCTGCTCCAAAGCAACTGGATCTCAACTATGGAAGCTCAAATTTACCCAAATACAATGGATAAAGATAAAATGAAAACATATAACAATTTGTTGAACAACGAAGGAGAATTGAAAACAAGAGAGGAGCTAAAAGAACAGGGTACAGACATTGATTGGTGGCCATATTTACTAATAAAATCAAGATATAATATGGATATTAAAAAATTTGGAATTCAAAAAGAGCAAAATGAAATGGATAAAATTTTATTGGAATCAGACGACAAATTAATAACCAAAATTTATAATTATTTATTAAAATACAAATTAGAAGAGGAGGTGGTAAAAGAAAACATGATTACGTGGGCTAAAAATTTTGGATATAATATAGAAATTGATAAATGGGAAAGAATATGGAAAGTGAATACCAAACTGACAATGTCTGTACCCTACAAGGAAAACACATACAAGTTGTTTTACAGATGGCATCCCCCCCCCCCCCCGCACATTTGGCAAAAATGTTCCCCAACACATCACAACAGTGCTGGAAATGTAAAACACATAAAGGGACATTATATCATATGTGGTGGACATGCCCAAAGACAAGAGATTTTTGGAAAAAAATACGGAAACAACTGGAAGAAATCACTTCCCAAAGTGTGCCCCTAAGACCAGAGACTTACCTGCTAGGAATATTAACGAAACATTACGACAAAGAAAAACAATACTTAATAATCCACATCTTGACGGCCACGAGAATCACCTACGCGCAAGCGTGGAAATTGGAAGAGACGCCAACAGAAGAAAAAATAATACAAAAAATAATGGAATGCACGGAAATGGATAGATTGACCAAAGAATTACAAGACAAAGAAGATACAGATTATTACTTAACTTGGCAAAGATGGTATGATTGGTTAGACAAAAAGAAAACGCAACAAGAATAAATTAAATAAAATAGGAAGGGAATACCAAAAAGAACCAAACCTAAAGAAATATCGTTATGTAATGAAGGAATAGATAAGTACATAAGTATATACATTAAAACATAGAATACCGATGTAATACTCTTTTCTCTTAAGATTCAAGCCATAGGACTTGATTTAAATGTGTAGTTAGTTTTTGTTGTGTATCGTATATATCTATGTCTGTTTTTGTTTATTTGTCTGATTAATAAAAATTAAAAAAAAATCTAAAGAGACACAAGACTGACTTTAGTAAAAAAAATGCTGACCAATATCTTTATTGAATAATGAGTATAAACAATTTATAGTCATTATTCAGTAAAAATAATTTATTCACAATTTTAGCTGAAAGATTGGAGATAATTTTACAGGACTTTAATTATGAAGATCAATGCAGGTTTTTATCTAAAAGATGATAATTAGAAATGTTTTGGATGTTCTAGAGAACTGAAAGTACATAATAAAAAACAAGCTGCACTGATACTCTTAAATGCAGACAAGGTCTTTTATAATTTGAATTGGATTTTCTTGTTTACAGATCTGGAAGATATGAACCTTGGAGATAATTTTATTAAATTGGTAAGATCATATTACTCAGAAAGCACAAATAATTGTTAATGGAGAACTAACAAAACTCTGTGAGAGTCAAAAATGAACAAAACACTGATGTCTGCGTGTTCTAAAATTTTACTCATTTTAGTTCTGGAGGTATTGAATAAAGCTATAAGACGAGATAATCATGAGACTTAAGATTTAAAATGAAATTTATCAAACAAGGGCCTTTGTGGATGATTTGGTGTTAATTTTGGAAGATACACTAGGAGGTAGAAATATTAATGGGGAAATGTGGTATTGTAAACAGGTTTTAACATTAAAAAATCAGAACATGAAGTTAACAAAAAATATGAAATTAGAAGATCAAATAAAACTTTTAAGAAAAAATATGGATATTACTAGGAGAATTATGAATTGTATGTTATTTCAAAATTATGTTGCAACAAAGAAATTAAGGAGGACATGTTAAAATGGGATAAATTAAAATTGTAACTGTTGGACAGAAACTTTGCTAAAAATGAATGTTTTGCCTAGAATTATATTTTTATTTCAGACAATACCTTTTTTGACTACCGATAAACCATTTAAACAATGAGAAAAAGGTATGTGTAAAGATGTATAGCAAGGGAAAAAATATAATATGTTAAATAAAAATGTTTATCAGAATTACTGTATATCTTCGCAGCTTGTTTTTTGGTCTGGATAAAACAATGGGTATTGCTGAGAAATAGAATTAGAAATTAATGAGTTGAGGCCTAGAAAACAAATATACTAATGGCATGATAAAGTTAAAATTAATGTGAGTTTTTTAAAAATAATTTTATTAGGCATGTCATATTGAGAATATTTTATTAGATATAAACCCAAGTCCATATTTATTATGGAACTCAGTTCGAGTAGCATATTATTTATCTTTATCTGCCATTTCCTGTTCTGTCCCCCTCGCACTCACGCACACAAACAGACAGCCAGGAGTTAATGAATCAAACAGTCAGGAATTCTTTTAAGATAACAGTCATGGCAGCGAGCCATGAACTGCCTGCCAAGAGATTTTACTCATTAAGGGAGGTTTTCTTCTCCTCAGTCCGATATACCAAATTAATTCCACAAAGCAAAGAATTGTGGAAGTCCAGTCTGAAGAAATCCAAAAAGAGATTCTAACAGGGTTCTAGAAACATGATATGGCTTCCGAGCTTTTCAATTTGTCCATCAAAAGGCCTGAATAGCTGACACACCCCCTTTTATCCCTTATGAGGTGTGGTCCAGTGACTCAGCTCAATCTCTGGCCCACTCACGCCTCTTTCTCTGCTGCACGCGCTTATCCTTCCAACGCTGTCTGGGATCCAGCCAAAACTTATCCCCCCCCTCTCTCTATCTGCGGCTACTCCGAAGTGCCTTGCTCCTGGCATATCTCTTGGCCTTCGGAGGAAACCTGAGGCATTGCCAGGGAGGAGGGTCCTGGAGAGGGATGCCTTGCCAAATCCTCTCCTTCACCTTATGAGTCCTCTTCCTCTGTTAGGACAGGCTCGGGGGTCGGAGTCACAACATTTCCCTTCTACTGTATGATATGGTTAACATACTGAGACTTATTGGAAAATTATCAAGGGGAGTTTAAAATCAAACCAAGAGAACAATTAATAGCAGAAGGATATATAGCTGTCAATAAGAAAACTAAGATCATGGCATCCGGCCTTCTCAATTCCTGGCAAATAGATGGGAAAGAAATGGAGGTAGTGACAGATTTTATATTCCTGGGCTCCAAGATCACCGCAGATGGGGACTGCAGCCAAGAAATTAAAAGACGCTGGCTCCTGGAGAGGAAAGCTATGGCAAATCTAGACAGCATACTAAAAAGCAGAGACATCTCCCTGCCAACAAAAGTGCGTATAGTCAAGGCCATGGTTTTCCCAGTTGCAATGGATGGTTGTGAAAGTTGGACCATAAGGAAGGCTGAGCGCCAAAGAACTGAGGCCTTTGAACTATGGTGCTGGGAGAAGACTGCAAGGCGATCCAACCAGTCAGTCCTAGAGGAGATCAACCCTGGCTGCTCTTTAGAAGGCCAGGTCCTGCAGATGAAGCTCAAATACTTCAGCCACCTTATGAGAAGGAAGGACTCCCTGGAGAAGAGCCTAATGCTGGGAAAGTCTGAGGGCAAAAGAAGAAGGGGACGGCAGAGAACGAGGTGGCTGGATGGAGTCACTGAAGCAGTCGGTGTGAGCTACAGAGGAACATTGTCCATGGGATCGCAATGGGTCGGACACGACTTCGCAACTAACAACAACAACAAATAGCTGTTAATGGTTTTTCCATTTATAATTATTTGAAAGATTTAAAATAGATAAAAATATGGAATGGAGCAAAGTAAGAGAATTTGAAATATAATTGTGTATGATTATGAACATGTAATTGCTAAAATGTACAAACTTTTGAAATTTAAAACAGGAATAACAGAAATATGTATGAGTTAAGCATGTTGCTTATAATATACAAATGGATCTACGGGAAAATATGTGGTTAAAAAGACTGAAATTTCAATTTTGTTATGATCTTCAAAGAAAATTTTTATAAGATATCTGGAGATGTGAACTACATAAAGGGACATTTTATCATGCTTGGTGGACATGTAAAAAAGTTTTTAAAATGTGAGCTCAGATACATTCAGAGAATTTTAAAGATCAGTATTCAATTGGAGCCAGAACTTTTCCTTTTAGGATTAATAGAAAAAAATGATGGAAGATTTTTTTTCAATATATGACTGCCATGGAGATATTATTATATGAACAAAGATGGAAAGCTTTAACTCTACTTACTAGGGAAGACTGCTTTAAATGGATAAATTCTTTGAATAGAAGAAAAGAGTATCTACATTTATTGGTGACTGGGAGGTTTTTATAAACTTTTTGCATAAAAAGGAGAGACATGATGTAATTTTAGAAGAGGTTAAAATATAATTATAATTACAACTGCTATGAAAAATATTGCAAGCCATTTCTTTGTATCTTTATATTTTTCTTTATATCTTGCTCTTTGTTTCTTTTTTAGTTTTCATTTTTCATTTTTCATTGCACTTTCAGCTTTTTATGTTCTTTCTTTTTCACTTTTTCTGTTTTGATTTACTTTATTGTAGTTTTTATTACTATTACTTTTACTAATATATATGTAATAATAGAGAACAGTAATTGTCCTTTCCAGCAGGCACAAACATTCATGCCAGACCCTGCAAGGCAGGCCAGAAACAGGGGGCAGATAATCCTTCTCAACTCCTGGTGAAAAGGGGAAATGCGGCCTTGTACTGAGCCCAAATCCTTCCTGGGAGTGTGCCCCTCCCGTGGTTTTCCACTCTGCTCTTTGCAGTGGAGAAAAACCTAAAAAACACAATGGAGAATGCACTCTGCCCACAACAGGTTCAAGGCCAGGTCATCTCTCTAGGGCTTAGGCCTAATCCTATCAGAGCCAAACTGAGCTAAAAAAAAAAAGCAACCCACAGAAGCCCCAACCTTCCTTCCTCCATCAGCTGATGACCTCAACATTCTTTGGGGGGGGGGCTTCCCCAGCTTGGCTGCCCTCCCAAGCCCCCCCCCCTTTGCCCAACCACAGACCTCACCCAGGTACCAGGTCAGAACCTGCCCAGCTTGGCTGGTCAGGCTAGGATTTTCCACCTTGTAGCCCTCACTGTAAACCCTCACTGTAAAAAACTTGGCTTTTCCCTTGTTTGGGGTCCATGGTTGTGGTAGAGGGGGGAACCCAGTGATCCATGATTGCAATACACAGAGTTCTCCTTCAGAGTGAATCCACAACAGCCTCCAGCGTGAAACAGTCCCTGAACACCTAAAATGCCAAGGAGCTGCCCCTGCAGCCTCCAGGAGGTCAGGCCTGTCTCTGCACAGTATGGTGGGACTGCCCAGAAGGACACCAGCTCCCCGTGCTACTGCTCTTGTACCAAAGGGCAACCAGAGGAGGGGGCATGAATGAAGGAGGCAGTTCCGCTGCTGCTGCTCCAGGATCTCACTCTCCTGGCCAATCAGCTGGCAGCAGCAAATGGGGAGCGATGCCACTTTTCCGCCGTAACCTTTGTTGATTGCCTCCCAGCTCTCATCCTGGGCGCCAGGGGGCGCACCGGCCCTAAAGAACTACACCTGGTGCACCTTTTCCCTCCTATGGCTGCAGGGCAGAGCCAGCCTCAACCCCCGGGACAAGCTCCGGTCCCAAAATCCTGCCTCGCTGCCCAGAGGAATCCATGAAGCCAGGGAGCTCCATCTGTGGCTCCTTCTCTTGGGCCCGCGGGTTCAGTCTTCGGTCAGCAAGCCAAGCTGGAGGGCCAATGGCCAGGCCCGGAAGAGGCAAAGCTCACAAGGAGGAAATGCCAGTGGCCCCGGGCCAAGCCGCTGCCCAGCCAGGGGAAGCCAAAGCAGCTGCGGATTCCCCGAGTCAAGCTGGCAGAAGGGGAGGCAGCCCACTCCGCGCGGGCTGGGGGGAAGGGCGCCTCGGCTGGTGCTTTCTCAGAGATCAGGAAGACCCGGGGAGAAAGAAGCCCTCCTGGACGCCGCTCCGGGCTGTCTGACTTCCGGTGCAGAGAGGGCGATCTCGGGAGTGGTCTACAGCACCACCCGATCCTTCTCTGCCATACGCGCTGCGACGGACCCCCGCGGCCCCTTCGGCCAAATCCAGCAGAGCAGCAGGCAAGCAAGAGCGAGCAAGGGGATGGCAGCGGACTGGAGGAGCAGCAGGGATCTGGTTTCAACTGGCTCCATGCGATGGGGTGGAGATCGCCTCTGCCTCCCGCGCAGGCATTTTGCAAGCTAGCGCCGATCCAAAGAGGGTGGGCTCGCTACTCTTCATTTGGCTACCTGGGCACAGGTTCCATGGGGCTCACTTTGGCGGGGAGGTCGGCTTTTAAAGGGGCGAGGCGGATGTCCCGTTCCCCACTCATGACCCAAGGCATTCAAATGGAAGATCGTGAGAAGCGCCTGGCGGAAGAATGGGATGGCCGTCTCCTCCCCATCTGCTTTGCGTTGGATTCCCACTTGCTGGACTATCCATGCCGGGGGACGTGCAGCCTTCAACCCTCTCCAAGCCCCACGTTTCCTGCGGGTGCGGTCTGCAAGCACAGAAGGCCGGCTACCGCCCAACTGCCCGGTAAACCGGCCACTTCCACGCCTCCTTGCCACCTGGAGTCTGGGCGGAGGGCTCGGGAGACGCCCTGATGAATCCACTCGGTTCCGAGCAAGCTGCTCCCTGGCGCGGATGTGCAGGACGCCTCTGCCAGCCCGTGAAGGAGCCTCCATGCCTGTGCTTGGTTCTGCTCACACCAGGGTGGCGGCTCCCGAGACTGAGGTAACCTCGTGGTTCTCTGCCCAGGGCTGCAGGTTCTGCAGGGCGAAGAGCGAGGCGTTGTGCATACAGAGAGGGTCCTGCTGCAGCGGCTGCCCCAAACTCTTCGGGAAGGGGTCTGGCTGGAGGTGCAGCATCAACCGGCTGGCCTGCTGGCGCTCCGCCTCTCGGTCCTCCGCCGTCTGTCGCCTGTTGGAGAGACCGGAACGGCGTCAGCGTCTGAAAGCATGGATGAGCAGACGCCGGAGTTGGCTGCTTGGAACCGGTAAGGGGAAGGGAACGCTGAGCATGGGCAGAAGGGAGCTCCAGCTCCGCCCGCCACCGGCCCCTCGTCCCAAACCCTCTGCGGGTGCTAGAGCCTCGGAGCCTCCCTTTCCGAACTCAGCCCCTCTCTCTTCGCCGGAAGAGAATCGCCCTAAGCAGCCATCCGATCGCAGGGCTCCGCAGCCCGTACCCCGGTTCCTTCCACGCACCCCCTTCCCCGCCCCGGTACCTCCACTTTGTGCGACGATTCTGGAACCACGTCTTGACCTGGCCGTCGGTCATCTTGAGCGCTTTGGCCAGGGCGGCTCGCTCTGCGGACGCTAAATATTTCTGCCGGTGGAACCGCTTCTCTAATTCGCAGATCTGCGCTCGGGAGAAGGACGTGCGCGGCTTCTTGCGCTTGGGCGGAGTGCGATTCTGATACGGGTGGCCGACTCGCCTGGCCACGGAGAAGGGCGGCAACGCGGCTACGGGCAAACCAACAGAGCGGAGTTCCTGAGATTCGGAAGCACCGAAGCAGATCGTGGTGGCTACAGAGACCTTAGCTTCCAGGATACACCCCAGGACGCACCCCATGAGATTCCCTCAACTCCCGAGAACGAGAGACGGGCGGGTCGTCTCCCTTCCGAAGGGGGCGGTCAAAGCGATCGGGGCGGCGGCAGCTGTCTTCCTTCTCGGAGGTTGCCCTTGCGCTCGATCAGAGGTTCAGCTGCGCGACCTAGAAACTGCCGCTGGGCTCCCTAGCTTGGTGGCGCTTGGGACTTTTCGGGGGGGGGTGTCAAAGAACCCCACTTTTCTGTCGCAGCCAGGGGCCTGTAGAGCCGGCATGAACCAAGCGCTGCCCCAGCGCACCTCGCCCCAATGCAAGTCTGCTAAGCAAAGACTAGTTGGAGCGAGATAGAAACGCGCGCTTCCCCCGCACCAAGAAAACGGTTCCTCTTCCTCACAAGTCTCTCAAAAGCCGCTTCCTCCCGACCCCTCCCCAAGTGGTTTCTTTCTAGGGCAGCCTCGGGGAAATGACCCCGATTCTCTGTCTGAAAAGGCTTCGTCAAGCGGCCATCTGCCCTCCGCGGCCAGCGAAGGCGAGCCTTTACGCTCAGGAAATCCTCCGGGCCGGTGTTCGAAGGGCCGGGGCTTCATTCCTGCATCTTCCTCCCCAGTGCTGGGAATCAGCCTGTTGGGACCCTGCCCCGCTCCCCACATTTGCCGAGCGTTTGTGTACAGTTGAGCCTCCGAGCCCCGCGGCTTGGGCCGAAGATGGGGGGGGGCATCGCCTCCTCAGAGGGCTCCGAGCCACGAACGCCACTCACCTGCCATCCGGTCCTTGGTCAGTCGCCTGCTGTGCTCCATCCAAGGGAAGGCAAGGCTGGCTCCCGCCGGCCGAGGATGAACGGCCACGGAGGGAATCGGGCGGTGCGCGGGCACTCGGATCACCCCGCTGTTGCCGGGCGAGGCCTCCGGGAGAACGTACGCCCCGAGAGAGCACGCGGGGCCATATTCCGCCTCGTAGCCGCTGCTTTGAAGGACAAGATCGGCTTCCCCGTGGCCCTCGAGGGCTGTTGTTTCGCCGGCGCAGTTCTGCGGCGGAGGGCAGCCCAGAATCTGATCGATTCCGAAGCGAATGGGCTCCGGGGGCTGTGGCGGTGCGGATCCCGTCTCCCGCTCCAGCCCCAGGGCTTCCATTCCGCGCCCTCAGCAGCTGGCGCGGCTCTCCCCAGCAGTCCTCCGGCAACCCTGTTCCGTACTCAGGCGCGCCGCTCCCCGGGCGCCACGCCAGGAGCAAGGCCACCCCACGATGGTGGAAGGCAACATCGCGCTGTGGTTAGGGCCTGCAGGGGGACCGTCGGAGCGTCACCCGGACCAACCCAGAGGCACGGGCTGCTCCCGGAGATCGCAAGGGGGCTCCTGAACTGCAGGCGGTTTTCTCTGAGAAGCCATCTCCGCCTGCCAAAATTCTCTGGCTTCAGCCCTCTGATTGGTGGCCGCTAGCAGTGATTGACAGGCCAATGCCAGGGAGTGGGGGCGGGTCGCGTGTCACATCCAGGGGAAACCGCCGTACCTCGGTTTTCTCCACCCTGGTGCGCCCCCTCTCCCAATTAGGGAAGCCGAGGAGGAGACTCTCATTTTCTCAGCCTCCCCAAGGCCACAGTTCCCCCTGCAGATCCAAAAGCTCCACCCGGACAGCAAGACGCTACCGTTTATCCAGACAGCCCGTTTGGCCTCGAACTTGGAGCTGGGAAAACTTAGTCTCGGCAACAGCCTCGCCGGCCCTTTCTGCCTGCAGCCGCTCTCAGCTTCCAGCGCCCGGATTAGCAGCTCTCTTGCACAGAGGTCTACGGTCGCTTTTCTTTTCAACGCCAACCAGCCGCCTTCCATTGCAGCCCGGACCGGCCGCCCCCCACTGGGCCATGAAAAGGTTCGGACACGGACTCTCCCCACCCACTCATCTGCGCCCAATCCCCAAAGCCCCGGTCACTCGTGGCGGCGGCTGCCTTTGCTCCCTCACGCCCCACCTGAAAGCCCAGGGCAGAGCCAGAAGCCACTGGTTCTAAGGGCCTGGTGAAGGCCGGGCGTTAGAGGAAGCGCCTTCCTTTTCTTCCCAACCCGGGACAAGCCAGATTCGTCCCCTCTGTTGTCGATTAAGTAGTGACGGCGCAAGAGGAACATCAGCCCCCAGCCCTGCCCTTAATGAGCCCGGTTCCCCCTCCAGGCCGAAGGCGCCCTTCCCCTCCATTGAGCGGAAATGCCCAGGAGGAGCCCTCGCTGCCCTCTCTACCGCTTCGCGAGCGGAGAGAGAAAATTCCGTGCTAGAACCCGCGAAACCTCGGAAGAGGTGAGCGTGGAACATGCTCCAGATGCCTCGGCAACCTGTCTATCCAGCAGCTTCTTGCATTCGCCGGAGGCTCCGTTCGTTTTCAGCAGCCTGAAATGTCTTTTTCTTGCAAAAATAAATAAATAAAATAAACAGAACAGAACAGAACAACAGAACAGAACAGAACAGAACAGAATAAAAGGAACAGCGAGTGGCTGCCGGGCGGGTCCGAATCTGCTGTGAACTTCCTGACCTCTTCAACATCCCCAAACCGTTTTTTCCTTAGAATAAAAATTAGGATCAGAACAGCAGCGACGAAACGGCGCAAGGTGTGACATGAAAAGCCCCATTCGGAACTCTTCTCGGTCGGATGAGCTGCCTGTCTTAGAAACCCGGATCTTCAAGTCGCTACAGAAAAGCGCACTTGAATCATTCCGCGGCCCGGAGCGGCCCAAGGAAAGCGGGATCAGAACAGAAGAAGATTCTTGGATGAGAAGCGAAACGTCTTCGAGGAAAAAACGAAGTCCAGTTGTCTTTTGCAAAAGCACCTTTGGGACAACCATGGCCTGGATGGCTGAGAACCTCCATAGACACTTCGGAACAAGCGGGCACAGCCAGAAAGCTTCCGGAGGCATCACGGCAGCGGTCAGTGGTTCTGAGTTTCTCATTTATGTAAATATTGAAGCAGTTTACAATAGTGTGTAACATACTTACTTAGTATTACTTAGTATTACTTTCAGTAATAATGAAAATGATAATAAAAAGAAATTCGCTGTTCTACTAATCTTAATTGGAGCCCTCAGAGTCCAATTTAAGGATCCAACTTAAAGGATTTCCTCACTATTTTGAAATAGTGAAATTATCAAAATAATTTTACAAAAATAATATTGTACAAAGAGTAACCCACCCTACTTGAAATTGCCTATAATTCTTAGAGGGTATCTTAGGTTCTTGGTTGGGACTTGAATAAAGTTTCCACCAGGCTTAGACTGTGAATCTAACTGTAGATGACCCGCAAATAATTATAATATAATTGCAGCAGCTGCTGCCCCCCCCCACCCCTTTCTAGAGCGATCCCAGGGTAGTCAATTTGGGGTGTGGATGGGCACCCAGGAAAACTTTCCCGCTGGGAATTCATGGAATTTCACGCAAAGATTCACATATGAAGGGGCAAGAACGGAGAGAAAGAGGGAGGCTGCTTTCAGTAGCGGCAACGCCAGGGCCCTGCAATATCTCGGGCCCACGCGTGCTCGGAGGGGATGCACAGGAGATAATTAGGCGCCCCCCCCCACTTGCCACGACTGGTGCAGGGAAAGATACCCTAGCAAGCCCCCCCCCCGGAAAGAATCCAGGAGGGAGGGGGCGTTTGGGGCTGATGCAGCCTGGCCCAGCTACTGCTCCTGCCTCAGTGATTTTCGGTAAGGAAAAGGTCGTTTTCTCTCCCTATCAACCCGTTCCTGTTTGGCGACCTTGTCTCTTCTTAATAAGACAAGTAAAGTATGCAGGGAGGTGAGGTCTGTAACCAACAGTCTTCGGGGATGTGGGGGAGACACTTGTACAAAAAGAGCAAGTCTGTGGCTGTTGGTTTGCAATTGAGGAGGTTGATCACCATTCATTCCTCTCCCCTCCCCCCCAGAACAAGGCAGAAAAAGGAATGTCAGCAGGAAGATATTTCAGGAAGGCGCGCTTTGCCGCGGTTCTCCCTGCAGATCAGGAAGGGAGTCACGAATGGCAGAGGGAGGAGGAAACCCGTCTCCTCCAGGGCAGGCCAAGACTGTTGGGGAGGTTGGAAGATGTGGCCTTTCTTGGCATTCAGATAGCCTGGAACTTCAGTGGGCCCTGATCCTAGGATGCCAGCCTTCTCCCACCCTTTGCCCAGGTCTGTGCTGAACAGACGGTTCCCCTTTGGGAAAATAGCCAACGCTTGTGTGGTGTCTAAAGGGCCTGCACCACAAGGACAAGGGTGGTTTCTTCCGGCCCGGAGGTCCTTCTTTCTCCCTTGGGGAAAGAGCCCAGGGAAACCGCCCTGGATTGCTTGCCTTTGGTAGAAGAGGGAAGGAGGCAAGGGGGGAGCCTGACAGCTTTCAAGGGTCTCTTATTAGAGTCAGGATGATGACTGGAGCAGTTTTGCTACTGCTTACCACGTATGTTTCCTCAACTCAAAGGGTGGCATCCTTCAGTCCTTTTGGAAAGGAGGTCATCTATGTCTTACTGGCCAGTTTCCAGTCATCATGATGTCTGGGGGGCAATGAAAAGGGCAAAGAAGGTAGGGGCTGTAGGCAAGCCACCCACTCTTGGGCCTTTGACTGACCAGCAGTGATTCCCAAACAGCTTTTGTGTTTCCTAAATGAACACATTTCTGAGATGTGCAGAATACACAAAACAACTAACCCACCCAAATACCACAAGAAACCTTACTAAGGAAATAGTTGTGAGCCTCATTTCTGCTGCTGAGTGGAGCAGCATTCAGTTCTCACCCAGAACCATGCAGGGTTGTGTTTCAGTTTTCCCCACCCAGGAACCCTACTGATGCTGCATTTCCCCACTGCGGCTGCCGCATCAAACTTCTGGCATGGAAACTCATGCCCACCTCCTTCACCTGCTGCAGCGGACAGCTTCCTCCCTCAAGCCTCGCAACTGTTTGCCACAGTTCAGGGAGTGAAAGCAATTCTGTGCCCAACAAGCATGTTTCCTCTGAGTAAAAGAGAGGGGGAATGGGTGAGCCAGCAGCCTCCCCATCCATCAGGAAATTGCATCTGGGAATTGTATGGATTGGGGGTGGGGGACTGGTCTAAGTTCCTCGGCCTTCCCTGTGGCAGGGCGGTGGCCAACTCTGTAACATTGGAGGGCAAAGCTTGGAGACCCAGCTAAAGAATGAAGCCTGGTGTGGTCTAGGCCCTGTAGGAGACTTTTGAGGAAGGGGAGATGGCTCTCTGGACATTCAGGCTGAATCCTTTGCTGACACTGCAGTGTTGGGCAAAACCAATCTCTTTCCAAAAGATAAGAATAGCAGCCCAGTTCCTGAGGAGGGCACCTCTGGGGGCAGTTCCTATTTATCCAGTTATTCATTGCCCAGGATTTAAGCAGTACCTACTTCTTGCTTTTCCAGAAGAAAGGGGGACACTGAGCTGAAGGGTGAGCACTTTAACCCAGCACAACGAGGGCTACAGATTTGTTCTCCTCCAGCCCAGCCCCACCCCCCAGGCCTCCTCCTCACCAGCTGAGCCAGACTGAGACCAGGTCAGAGCCACATCTCAGCATCACAGGAAAAGGCAATGCACAGACCCAGCTGGAGAATAATAATAATAATAATAATAATAATAATAATAATAATAATAATAATAATAATAATAAT